>VNJU01009768.1:0-114270 GCA_008042675.1 Drosophila seguyi | reverse complement strand
GACGCCTTTGTAATCAGACCCTTATCACTTGATAATTCGCATAAGAGTCGGCATAAAATCACCATGTTTCGGACAGAACCAGTCACTACCGTTTGAGTTACCATGGTCAGCAGAGCCAGCTTTATTTTTCTCTGCGGCATCGCTCTCGTTAGCGCAGCGCTGCCGCAGGACGAAGTCCTTAAAAGTTTCCAAAGGGTTAAGCAGCTCAGCAATTTAGGATCTGAGTTCGCCGAGCTCTTCCAAAATGTAACTCTCAGTGATATAAGCCATATGGATACCCGACTGCCGAGTGAGGAGGATATGTTGTGTCTCCGAGACTTGACTCTGTTCTCAAACGCACTTCGTGAGGGCCAACTGTGGGCCTTGAAAAGTAAGTGAGCAATGGAACCAAAAGGAGCTGTTAACTAATCTTTTTTCTCTCAGTGATCGATGCATGGGGTTCCATACCGTCTGGCCTTCTAACTGGCAACATGTACGATCTGGGAAACTACGACGAATGCCTCAATATCAACAAGGACATTAGCGAGGGTGTTGCCATCCGTGGTAAATACTGTTTTCTAAAAGCATCCCCAAGTGCACTGCTTGGCAGTGAGAGTGGTGCGCTTAGAGCGATTTCCTTTAGGACAGCAACCTGCTTTCCTGCCTCATGTTCGGCAGCCCACATGAATCTATTTGTGAGTCAGGCCTTGCAAAGGATTCTTAATCTAGACATTCCCAGCACTGCAATGGCGATCAGCGATGCCAGCTGCCAGACGAGTGAACGTGAACCGTGGGATGGACTCACTATTTTCACGGTGTAAGTGTTAATTTAAATTTAAATTCCTGCTACCGGCTAACCACTTATGATTGCAGAGTGCTCTTATCACTGATGGGTGCCATTGTGGCTGTTTTCACGCTTTACGATTACCTCTTCTGCAAGAACCAAAGTGAGTTGCGCAAAATGGCTTCAAGGGAATTTCACAATAACCTTAACTTTTTAGATAAGCTTCCCGCTGTTGTTAAGGCGTTTTCGGCAAGGGCCAATTCTCGAGCTCTTTTCCGCATCGTGGACTATAGCTCCAACCCGAATGTCATCAGTTGCCTCAATGGAATCCGGTGCCTGTCTCTCTTCTGGGTGGTCTACAGCCACGAGCACACGACGAGACCATATTCTGCTGTTCTCAACCTCTTCCATTTCGTTCGGGTGAGACAACGTAAAATACTATTTTAAAACAAAAGTCTATATTACCTGTTTCCAGTGGGCCGAGCTGCCGTACTCCATGTTTATTGTCCACGGATTCTTTTCAGTGGATTCCTTTTTTTTCCTCGGAGGATTATTGGTGTCCTTGATGGCACTTCGTTCAATGGATAAGTAAGAGCGAATGGAATTTCCCAAGACAAGCTGCTGATTTGCTAACAACCTATCTGCAGGACCAAGGGGAAATTGAACGTGCCTCTGATGTACCTCCACCGCTTGATCCGGATCGTTCCTATCCTGGCCGTGGCTATTCTGGTTTACACCAAACTCATGACGGTGTTGGCAGACGGACCGCTCTTGCAAAACTACAGTGGCAAAGTTCCGTGTGAAACCGGCTGGTATTGGACCTTGTTGTTCGTGAACAACTACACCAACGATTTGGTACGCCAAAAGAATAAAATTTAAGCTCTATTTTTTAATATTTTACATTTTTAATACTTTGGTTTAGTGTCTCGGCCATACTTGGTACTTGTCGGTGGACATGCAGCTGTTCATCATCTCGCCGATCCTGCTGATCGCTCTCTACAAATGGGGCAAGAAGGCGGCAGCTGGGATATTCGTTCTCATAGTCCTGCTCTCTGGCTGCCTCTTTGCCACGATGATGGTCAACAACTATTCCACGCTGCTTAAGTAAGTAACATTACCATCAGCGCTTTCGGCAACTTTTAACCTTGTTTTCAATAGGAACCTAAGTTTGGAAGCTATGAGAAAGTTGTACTTAGCCACTCACACGCACGCTACTCCTTGGCTGATTGGATTTTTATTTGGATACTTCCTGCACTTGAACAAGGGCAAAAATTTCAAGCTGAGCTGGATATCTGTGTGGTCTGGATGGATCCTCTGCCTGGCCATGATCTTCACCTCGATCTTCGCCCTCTATCCGGATGCAAAGTGGTCTACTTCCTCGTCAATCCTGGCAGAAGCCTTCTACTACACCCTCACCCGAGTGGGCTGGTCATTGGCCCTTTGCTGGGTGGTCTTTGCCTGCATGCAAGGATACGGCGGACTGGCCAATAGCTTCCTTTCCTCCCCGCTGTGGCAACCGCTGTCGAGGCTCTCCTACTCCATTTACATGTGGCATATGTTCATCCAGGAGATGAACGCGAAAAGTTCTAGAACAAACACTTACTTTTCCGACTACCAAGTGGTATGTATAGTTTTTTACAAGATTTTGCTCCTCAGTTTTGATATAAATTGTACTTGTCTATTACAGATGCTTCAGTTCTGGTCAGACATTGGTATATCCATGCTGGTTGCCTTTTTGCTGTATCTGATTATTGAGGCGCCTATTGGTGGACTTGACAATTTTCTAAAGCCTCAAAATAAGCCTTCTGGTGTCCAAAAATCAAACTCATATCCGGTTCAGGCAGTGCCAGATAAAAAAGAACTTGATAATGGTCCCAGTATAGTTCAAACAATATCTGAATAAGGTTTAACTCGTTATATATAGGTTAATTTATATCTCGTAGTTACATAAAATAATGTTAAATGAAATTTAGCATTAAAGGTAATATTTATAAAGCACAAAGAACTCCAATAAAATAACTAAAGCTTTAATTACCTATATTTACTATATACATTTAAACAAGAAAGAAAGATAGGTTCCTGAAGTCGAACTTTGCACTTTGAAGTGGATTCAGGGGTCCGAATTAAAGTCGGTTACAACTAAGCCAAAATGAATAATTTTCAATTCGAAAAGTTTTTCTGTGGTACTTCTTATAAGGTTAATAAATATGATAATTTGAAAATCTGAAAATTTCAATCGATTTTTGACCATTTTACCGATTTAACTCCCATAAAATTTTGAAAAAATAGGTCACACATTTATATCCGGCTAAAACGACTCGGCTGATAATGCTGATCAAGTAAATATCTGATTTTCAGGGTCGGAAATAACTCTTTCACAGAGTTTTAAGCTCCTGACTAATATTATTATATTATTATGCAAGGGTATACAAATTCTTTCTAAATACACACATTTATTTTGTATTAAAGTCATAAGACTTTCATCACGTGAAGATCAACATCTTATCATCTATTTGAATAATCTTTTAAGCAGCTCGTAAAGTGGTAAAAATACCCCCATAAACTGAAGTCCGTCAATAAAAGTGGAAGCGATTAGTAATCTTTGATTTCAAAGTGAATTCTTAAGCAAATCACTGTTGTCGGAAAACCACATAGTGACGAAGTACACTGAGAGTGCGTATAAGAAGTTATTTCAAAGAAAACACCAAATTATTTTGAAAACGCATACAAATAATTATTATTAGCCGCTTTAAATCTAAATTGTAGGGATATTTTTTTAGCTACATACCTTTTAATTGTCTAACAAAACGGTCCTTTAGAGTCCAAGATTTTTGCAATGTTTCGAAAGCTAACAAGTTTATATAGAGAATAGCTTAGATTTTTTTTTGGTGTTGAGGTAGCGATCGTCACTGCTTTTCTAAATGGTTTATGGTAGTTTTTGATCAGTACATTAGTCACGGATGTTTACGGTTCTAAAGCCATAAAAACGGAGTCACATGGACTACTTAAAATTTAGCAGATTGCACACTATCTGACTTCTTTGGCGGAACGTGCAGCCCAAGTACAGCCCAATATGGCTTATCGCATCCGTAATTCCCGCATAAAAAATTTGACTTTCAGACAGAAGCAATCAGTCGTCGTTAAGTTATTATGGACAACATAGTCGGTTTCTTTATTCTCTGCGGTCTTGTTTTCGCAGGCGCCACTCATCCTGAGGACGAGATCCTCAAGGATTTCCAGCGAGTCAAGCAGCTTCGACATTTAGGATTTGAGTTCGCCGACTTCTTTCAAAATGTAACCCTCAGTGATTTAAGCTTAGCGGATCCTCGACTGCCTACTGAGGAGGATATGTTGTGTCTTCGCGACTTGACTCTGTTTTCAAATGCTCTTAGTAGTGGTCAATTGTGGGCCTTGAAAAGTAAGTGTGAAATAGAACCAAAAGGATCAACAGTTTCAACTAGCTTATCCCATTGCTCTCAGTGATCGATGCATGGGGTTCCATACCTTCTGGCCTATTAACTGGCAACATGTACGACCTTGGAAACTATGACGAGTGCCTAAATATCAACAAGGACATCATCGAGGGTGTAAACATTCGAGGAAAATACTGCTTTCTAGAAACTACTCCAAGTGCACTTCTCGCGAGAATTTACAAAATAAGGACAGCCACCTGCTTTCCTTCCTCATGCTCGGCAGCTCACATGAACCTATTTGTGGCCACGGTTATGCAGGGTGTACTAGGATTTAGCATTCCCAGCTCTGCAATGGGTATCAGGGATGCCACCTGCCAGACGAGTGAACGTGAACCGTGGGATGGACTCACTATTTTCACGGTGTAAGTATTCTTTATAATTTAAATTCCTGCTACCGACTAACCACTTCTGATTACAGAGTGCTCTTATCTCTGATGGGTGCCATTGTGGCTGTTTTCACGCTTTACGATTACCTCTTCTACAAGAACCAAAGTGAGTTATTTAAAATCAAATGCTATTAAAGTTTAAAACTTATTCGGACTTTCCAGATCAGCTTCCAGCTATTGTAAAGGCATTTTCGGCAAGGGTCAACTCTCGAGCTGTTTTCCGCGTCGTAGAAGTAAATTCTAACCCGAATGTTATTGACTGTCTTCATGGCATCCGATGCTTGACCCTCTTCTGGGTGATTTTCTGTCATGAATACTCACTTAAATTGCTCTCTCCTAATCTCAATCTTACGCATATTGTGCCGGTAAGTTTACACATTTTTATAGATTATGAATATGCTTTTACCAAATTTTGTAGTGGGCGGAGCTGCCATACACAAGTTTTGTATTGCACGGTCACTTTTCAGTAGATTCCTTTTTCTTCATCGGCGGTTTGCTGGTGGCACTGATTTCCCTGCGATCGATGGATAAGTAAGAGCCCTTTTGAACTATATAAAATGTAATTTTAATGTTTTACTTCTCTGCAGCACCAAGGGAAAACTGCCAGTACTCAAGATGTATCTTCATCGCTTGATCCGAATTGTCCCTCTTCTGGCCGTGGCCATTCTGGTCTACACAAAACTCATGACTGTAGTGGCAGACGGACCTCTACTACGGAGCGGATACAGTGGAAAAGCTGACTGTGAGGCCGGCTGGTATTGGACTTTGTTATTTGTGAATAACTACACCAATGCAAAGGTAAATAAAGACAGATAAGACTTCGTACAGAGTTTAATATAAATCAAATTGTATATTTATTTAGTGTCTTGGTCACTCCTGGTATTTGTCGGTGGACATGCAGCTGTACCTCATCTCGCCGATCCTGCTAATCGCACTCTACAAATGGGGCAAGAAGGCTGCTGCTGCAATATTTGTCCTCATAATCCTACTCTCTGGCTGCCTTTTTGCCACGATGATGGTCAACAATCTCTCGATGCTGCTAAAGTAAATAACAATATATTTTCATTATATATATTCTTAACGCCTTTATTCTAAGGAATACCTCTACGGACGCCATGCAGAAGCTGTACTACCCCACTCATGTACATGCAACTCCCTGGCTCATTGGATTCTTGTTCGGATACTTTCTGCACTTGAATAAGGGCAAGAAATTCCAGCTGAGCTGGTTACTCGTTTGGTTAGGATGGATTCTGTGCCTAGCACTGATCTTCACCTCGATCTTTGCCCTTTATCCGGATGCCAAGTGGACTGCAGCACCCCTGTCGACCCTGGCGGAGTCCTTCTACTATACCCTCACGCGACTGGCTTGGCCCCTGGCTCTCTGTTGGGTGGTCTTTGCCTGCATGCAAGGATACGGGGGGCTGGCCAATAGCTTCCTCTCCTCCCCGTTGTGGCAACCTCTCTCCAAACTCTCCTATTCCATTTTTATTATGCATTTGTTTATTGTGGAGATAAACGCTAGAAATTTCAGGACGAATTCCTACTTTTCCGACTATCAAGTGGTAGGTTTACTGTCGCCTAAAACTAATTTTTAGCTGTGATTTTAATTTAATTCTTCCAGGTACTTCAATGGTGGTCGGACATTGGTATTACCGCGCTGGTTTCCTACTTGATGTATCTCATTATTGAGGCGCCTATAGGTGGACTGGATATTTTTCTGCGGCCGCAAAGTAAGCCTGTTGATATAAAAGAGCCAGAGTCCGATTCAGATCAGACCCAGCAGGGACAGACTTATCCCAACCATCTAAGTAAACTGGAAGTACCTGAAAATAAGGATCTGAATTCTAGAACAAGCTGATTTTTATTGGAATGTAAATTAATAATATATAGAATAAAACTTAGTATTAAATAATATTAGTATTAATTTGATAATATAAATGTAATTAAAATTTATACAAAGTTAAGGAAGCTAAAGTTTGGATACCCTTTGATAAGCTGACGACTTTAAAATCGATCAAAGCTTATTTATGTTGGCTTTACTAGTTCTCAATGAATTAAAATAAAGTTCCAGTTAAGATGCTGATCGAAAAAATACACATAATCGTTTCATTGGGACTGATAGCATCTTTAAAGTCAAAGTCTTATATTCTTGGCAAGACTATGACAATTGATAGGGCGAATTTGATTGATTGCCTTTCGCAACGAAATTATTGACTGAAAATGATAACAAAAAGCTTTTCAAGGAAGAGCTTTTCGGTGTGGAAACTCATATATAAAGGGTTTCGAGTTAGATCACAACAAAACAGGCATAAATGTTGAACTAGCATGGACCATTCAATAGGTGTGATTGTTGTCTTTGGGCTTATATCAACAGCCATCAGCTTAGGACAACCGCAAGAGGGAGATGTTCTTGAAGCACTCCATCGTATGGGTCAACTCGAGTTATTGGACTTAAAATGGGCTACAAAGAATCAGGATGCAGCTTTAAAATATGTTGCCCTTATGGACACAGGACCACCCAGTTCAGAGGACAGTCTGTGCATAGATGATTTGACAAGTCTCATGACCGGGATACTTGAAGATCAATACTGGGCTCTGAAAAGTAAGTTTTTTCTTAATGTAAAATAATTGTCTGGCATATCAAAACTACCTCTTCTTTCAGTGATTGATGCCTGGGGCTCTCTTCCTTCGGGACTTCTAACTGGAAACTTCTATAGCTTGGGAAACTTTGACGAATGTCTGAACATCCGAAAAGAAATCAGTCAAACCAGAACTATCCGTGGCAAATACTGTTTCCTCTCAGCCTCTCCAGGAAAATTGCTTGGTATCGACCATACAGTTCTTGAAGCCTTGAAGATCCGCATAGCAACTTGCTTTCCGGCCTCTTGTTCAGCAGCTCAAATAAACACATTCGTAGGACTGCTCATGAATCAGACCCTGAATTCAAATAGTACCGTTGATGGAGTGTCCATCAGCGAAGGTAGTTGCCAAACAAGTGAAAGTGAACCCTGGGATGGACTCATTATCTTCACAATGTAAGTTGGACAGTGCTGTAATCTGTTTACATTTATTAATAGTTCTAATTATAGCGTTATATTATCACTAATGGGTTCTGTTGTGGGGCTCTTCACGATGTATGATTACTTTCTGTGTAGAAACCAAAGTGAGTTAAACTAGTAAATCTAAATCTAAAATACAATTCTGACAGTAAACATACTTGCAGATGTGGCTCATCCAATAGTAAAGGTGTTTTCCGCCAGGGCAAACACCCGGGCTCTGTTCCGAATCGTAGAGAATAAATCTGATCGGAATGTTATCGACTGCCTTCACGGAATCCGTTGTATGTCCCTGATTTGGGTGGTGATCTGTCATCAATATTCAATCACTCTGTTGTCATCTAACATTAATCTTTTCCAAGTGATTCCGGTAGGTAAACATTTGTTGTATTGAAATTACTTTTAAATACTTTGTATTATTAGTGGGCTGAGCTTCCAGCCTCCAGTTTAATTGTGCACGGCTTCTTCTCAGTGGATTCCTTTTTCTTTCTGGGCGGCTTGTTGCTGACCTTGATTGGACTTCGCACAATGGAAAGGTAAGTTGCAAGTTTGCGGCACCTAAATTACTTATAATCATTCAATCTGTAGAGCAAAGGGAAGACTTAATGTGCCCCTAATGTATCTACACCGCTTTATTCGCATAATTCCTCCTTTGGCCATTGCCATTTTGATTTACACGAAAATGATGAGTGTAGTAGCAGACGGTCCAATCTTCAAAGGCGGATACAGTGGCAAGTCGGAATGTGAAGACGGCTGGTATTGGACCCTGCTCTTTGTAAACAACTACAGAAAGAAGAGGGTAATATTTTGGTAAACAGTTTTAAAAGTTATATGTTTTCAACAACAGTACGCTTTTAGTGCCTTCCTCATTCCTGGTACTTGTCGGTGGATATGCAGCTGTTTATCCTCTCTCCGATCCTGCTGATCGCACTCTACAAATGGGGCAAGAAGGCTGCTGCTGGAATACTCGTCCTTATAGTCCTGCTCTCTGGCTGCCTCTTTGCCACCATGATGGTTAACAACTACTCAGTGGTTTTAAAGTAGAATGCGATTTCTATAACACATTTCCTTGTTTTTCATCAGTTTTTTTAACCCAGGAATATGACTGAAGAAGTAAGTCGGAAACTATACTACCCCACTCATGTACATGCCACTCCCTGGCTCATTGGATTCATGTTCGGATACTTTCTGCATTTAAATAGGGGAAAGAAGTTCCATCTGAACAGGGTAGCCGTGTGGCTAGGATGGACTCTCTGTCTGGCCATGATCTTCACCTCCATCTTTGCCCTCTACCCAGGTGCAAAGTGGCGAGCTCCACCACTTTCAACCCTGGCGGAGTCCTTCTACTACACCCTCACCCGTGTGGGCTGGCCACTCGCGCTCTGCTGGGTGGTCTTCGCCTGCTTGCAAGGATACGGCGGGCTGGCCAATAGCTTCCTGTCCTCTCCCCTGTGGCAGCCTCTCTCCAGGCTCTCCTACTCCGTATACATTTGGCACGTTTTTATCATGGAGATAAACGCAAGGAGTGTCAGGACTAATTCGTACTTCTCCGACTACCAAGTGGTACGTTGCTTTTTTAGGTAAATTGATCAACTAATTATAATTACCAATTGCAGATGCTGGAATTCTGGTCTACCTTTGGTTTCACCTTGTTACTCTCCTATTTAATGTACTTGGTCATTGAGGGTCCTTTTTGTGGCCTTGACAGTCTACTTCGGCTTCAAAAAAAGAGTTCAGATACCGACAAATCCATGGTCAATACAGTTGAGATTCAGAAAGATCAAATTAATGCAAACGATATCAGTGAGCCGAATGGGACTGAAACAAATAATTTCAGAAACTCTGATTGAGTACTTCGATTTATTGTTTGTAATGGAAACAACAATTGTACCACTGCATAATTATAAAAATAAATAGTGTAAATATTTCAAAATTTGTCTTTAGAAAATTTAATATTCAAGAACTTTACTTTTCTCACTATAATTTGAGGTATTGCAATTATAAGATCTACAAATCATAAAAATATTTCCCAAAATAAAAACTTGAGTGCTCGAATTCCGAGAGAACTTGAAAGATTATCTTACAAGTATTATTTGTAAATGAGCTCTGTGTATGTGCACTTGAAAAAAACATATAAAGCTTATCAATTTATTTTGTAGGAAGCAATTGTCGCAGGCAAACTAGCTTATAAAAGGTTTTGATTTTGATTGAAAGCGGTCAGTGGCAGTTTAGCTACCATGGCAAACTTAGTCAGAATCGTTTTACTTTGCGGACTTTTCCTCTTCAGCGCCGCACAGGCGAAGGACGGAGATGTCCTGCAGAAACTTCAGGGTATCAGACAACTCAGATCTTTGGGACTTGAGTTTGCTGACTACTTTAAGGATATAACACTCAAGGACATAGACATTCGGAGCCCGAGACTACCCACAGCAGAAGACCTTCTCTGCCTCAGCGATATGACTCGACTCATGAGTGCACTTAAAGCTGGAGAACTTTGGGCCCTAAGAAGTAAGGCATTCAGGGATTAAGATAATAATAATTTAAAAAATAACTCCAACGACAGTGATCGATGCTTGGGGCTCCATTCCCTCGGGACTCCTAACGGGCAACTCATACGACCTGGGAAACTACGACGAGTGCCTGAATATCAACAAGGGGATCAGTGAAACCAGAGTTCTCCGTGGCAAGTACTGTTTCCTCACAGTTTCCCTTGGCCAACTGCTGGGAGTCGATAATGCAGCCCTGTCGGCCTTAAGTTTCCACACGGCAAGCTGTTTTCCCGCCTCCTGTTCGGCGGTTCACATGAACGCTTTCATGGAAAAGCTGACGAATCAGTTGCTAAACTCGAGTATTACCATCCATGGCATGAGTATCAGCGATAGCAGTTGCCAAACGAGTGAAAGTAAACCCTGGGATGGACTCAAGATCTTTACAGTGTAATGTTGAATAACTTTTATTCACTTTCAATAGCTAAACACTTGTGATTACAGGGTGATCTTATCGCTGATGGGCTCGGCTGTGGGACTCTTTACATTCTTCGATTATTTCTTCTGCAAAAACCAAAGTAAGTCAACCGACGCCAGCTTGTTCTGAGTTATAAATTTAACCCAACTTCCAGCTGAGGTTCCTACATTAGTAAAGGTCTTTTCCGCAAGGGCCAACTCCAGAGCCCTTTTCCGCATCGTTCAGAGTAACTCCAACCCGAATGTAATCGAGTGCATCCATGGAATCCGCTGTTTGTCCCTTTTCTGGGTTATTATTAGCCACCAGTACGGAGCCAATATGATCTCGGCCTGTATAAATGTTTTGCAAATGTTAACGGTTGGTAACATAAAATATTCTTTTTATTGCATTTAAAAATTATTCTCTTTATGTCAATTTAAGTGGCTGAAACTTCCATATTCTAATGTTATTGTTCACGGAGGATTCGCAGTGGATTCTTTTCTCTTCCTTGGCGGTTTGTTGGTAGCTTTGGTGGCTCTTCGCTCCATGGATAAGTAAGATGAAAATAAACTTAACAAAAACATAATTAAATACTATTCTATATTTTCCAGAACGCAGGGAAAGATTAACGTGCTCCTGATGTATTTGCATCGCTTGATTCGCATTTTCCCCATTTTGGCCATAGCCATTTTGGTCTACACTAAGCTCATGACTGCAGTGGCGGATGGACCACTCTTGCAGAGCGGTTACTCGGGAAAATCGGATTGTGAAACTGGCTGGTATTGGACCTTGCTCTTTGTGAACAACTACACAAAGGCAAAGGTAAAACTAACTTAAGAGCGCTAATAGAGAATGATTAATGCCATAATACATGTCGTTTAGTGCCTTTCCCATTCATGGTACCTATCAGTCGATATGCAGTTGTTCATCATCTCCCCGATCCTGCTGATATCTCTCTACAAATGGGGCAAGAAAGCTGCTGCTGCAATACTCGTCCTCACACTTCTTTTCATTGGCTGCCTCTTTGCCACGATGATGGTCAACAATTACACCATGCAGTTGATGTAAGCAACACTTTGACTATTTTGTCCTTAATATTTCTCAATCCGATTTCTGTGCAGGAATGAAGGTGAAGATGGGTCTCAGGCGTTGTACTATGCCACTCATACACACGCCACCCCTTGGCTAATCGGATTCCTTTTCGGCTACTTCCTGTACCTGAATAGGGGAAAACAATTTCAGCTGAGTTGGGTTGTCGTTTGGGCCGGATGGGTGCTCTGCCTGGCCATGATCTTTACCTCAATATTTGCTCTCTACCCATCGACACAGTCAGGTGCGCCACCCTTGTCAACCCTGGCAGAGTCCTTCTATTACACCCTCACCCGAGTGGGCTGGCCCTTAGCTCTCTGCTGGGTAGTCTTTGCCTGCATGCAAGGATACGGGGGACTGGCCAATAGCTTCCTCTCCTCGCCGCTGTGGCAACCGCTGTCAAAGCTGTCCTATTCGGCCTTCATCTGGCACTTGTTCATCATGGAGATAAACGCAAGGAATATCAGGACCAATTCCTTTTTCTCCGACTACCAAGTGGTAGGTTAACTCGGTCAAACATTTGTTTCTTAGATTTTAATTTTCATTTTACAGATGCTGAAATTCTGGTCGACCCTTGGTTTCACCATCTTGCTCTCTTATTTGATGTACTTGCTCATAGAGGCGCCCTTCGGAGGTCTGGATAATTTCCTACGGTCTCAGAAAAAGCCTTCTAGTGATAAACCATTAAGTAAGGTTTCGGAACAGACCCAGCTAAACATAATAAATGATGACAGTACAAGAGATGTGAAAGTGACAGAGGCAAGGGCTCAAACACTACCTGAATAAGTATAAATATATGTGAATACCTTATGAATACCTTTCGACTAAAAATAAAGATTAATCACATTTCAATTGTATTAATGGCATATATTTTGATTGTATACCCTTGCACTCAATGAGCACCTGGTTCACATCGATTCTGATAGCCGAAACGCTTCAAACAGTTTCGTAGAATGTACTTATCGCCGGCTAATTGACGTATAACAGCTTTCGAAGGCGATGTTTAGATTTCGTTAAAACCGCTTATCGCTAGATAATTTGCCTATAAAAGCATTGAACTTGATCGGAGACCGTCAAAACGAGCTGAGGTTCTACCATGGCAGCCACAGTCTGGGTACTTTTCTGGGAACTCCTCTGCGGGTTAGCCCTCATCAGTGCCGTACAACCGACGACGAACAGAGATGTCCTGAATGATTTCCACAGTATCAGACAACAGAAATCGTTTGGACTTCTGTTTACTAAACTCTTGGAACCTCTTAAAGCCTTAGACATCATCGGCCCCAGACTGCCCACTCAAGAGGATCTGCTGTGTGTCAGCGATATGACTCAGTTCATAATGGCACTCAAAGCTGGAGAATATTGGGCCCTGAAGAGTGAGCAATTCCGAAATTAATAATAAATAATCGTAATAATGAGTTATTTATGGTGACAGTGATCGACGCGTGGGGCGCCATTCCCTCGGGACTCCTGACTGGCAACCGATACGACCTGGGAAACTTTGACGAGTGCCTGAATATCAGAAAGAAGATCAGTGAAGCCAGAACTATCCGTGGAAAGTACTGTTTCCTCTCAGCTCCACTGGGAAAGGTGATCGGAGTTGATGATTCGATGAGTGAATTCTTCTCCATTAAGACTGCCACGTGTCTCCCAGCCTCCTGCTCGGCTGCTCACATGAACACGTTCGTGGGACAGGTGATGAATCAGTTCCTGAACTTAAGTGCTTTCGGAATGAGTATCAGTGAAAGCAGTTGCCAAACAAGGGAAAGTGAACCGTGGGATGGACTCACCATTTTCACAGTGTATGTGCGCCTACGTTAAAATAGTGGCACTTGACTAACCCCCTCTGATTATAGAGTGTTTCTATCACTGATGGGCTCTATCGTGGCTCTCGTTACGCTGTACGACTTCTTTCTGTGCGAGAACCAAAGTGAGTTAATCAACTTAAGCTTGTTTACATTTCAAGAATTCACTATAACTGAAATCTTCCAGATAAGCTTCCCGTGGTAGTAAAGGTGTTCTCGGCGAGGGCCAACTCTCGACCGCTATTCCGAGTTGTGAACAACAACACAAATCCAAATGTAATCGAGTGTCTTCATGGAATTCGGTGCATGTCTCTTTTCTGGGTCGTTTTCTGTCATGAATACCAATTCACAGTGTCAGCAGCCACTATTAATCTATTTCACATGATAGCGGTGGGTTTATGAATATTTTTCTTCAACAATATTTTGATCATTTTACCTTTTTAGTGGTTCGAACAACCATTTACCAGCTTTATAGCGGAAGGCTTCTTCTCAGTGGATTCATTTTTCTTCGTCGGCGGCATGCTGGTGTCTTTGATTGCATTACGATCAATGGAAAAGTAACAGTTGATATTATTCTCTTTATGAAATATCTAATTTATTTTCATATTCACAGAACCAAAGGAAAACTGAATGTGCCCCTAATGTATCTGTACCGCTTGATCCGTATCTTTCCCATGTTGGCCGTGGCTATTCTGGTCTACACCAAGCTCATGACTGTGGTGACAGACGGGCCTCTTCTGCAGGGTGGATACAGTGGAAAAGCGGCATGCGAAAGCGGCTGGTACTGGACAATACTGTTTTTAAATAACTACAAAAAAGATAGGGTAAATCAAAGCTAAACGAACAAGTGAGCCGCTGATAATTGTTTTTTTTTTAATTTTAGTGCCTCAGTCATACCTGGTACTTATCGGTGGACATGCAGTTGTTTATCCTCTCCCCGATCCTGCTGATCGCTCTCTACAAATGGGGCAAGAAGGCTGCTGCTGGAATATGCGTTCTCATAGTTTTACTATCAGGCTGCCTGTTCGCCACGATGATGGTCAACAATTACTCAATGCTGATGAAGTACGTATAACCAGAAAAAAAGCTTAGCAGTTACTTAAACCATTTTGCTTACAGGACTTTCAGTCAAGAGGCGATGAACAAAATGTATTCTGCCACTCACACACATGCGACCCCCTGGCTGATCGGATTCCTCTTCGGATACTTCCTGTACTTGAATAAGGGCAAAAAGTTCCATTTGAGCAGGTTATCCATGTGGTCGGGATGGATTCTCTGCCTGTCCATGATCTTTACCTCGATCTTTGCTCTGTATCCGGCAGCTCAGTCGAATGCTCCACCTCTGTCAACCCTGGCGGAGTCCTTTTACTACACCCTCACCCGATTGGGTTGGTCACTCGCTCTCTGCTGGGTGGTCTTCGCCTGCATGCAAGGATACGGCGGACTGGCCAATAGCTTTCTGTCCTCCCCGCTGTGGCAGCCCCTCTCCAGGCTCTCCTATTCAGTTTATATTTGGCACAAGTTTATTCAAGAGATAAACACCAGAAGTGCTAGGACGAACTGGTATTTCTCCGACTACCAAGTGGTAGGTTTACCTAAGCAAGATAATGAGCCTTAGATATAATTTCAATATTCTTCTTGCAGATGCTTAAGTTCTGGTCGACCCTTGGCATTTCCTTGTTCCTCGCCTATGTGATGCACTTACTTGTTGAGGCGCCTTTTGGTGGCATCCTTTACTTTATCCGGGGACCAAGATCTGTTAAGGCCAGCGAGGTAAAGCCGGATTTGGACCAGTCACAAAAGACTCAAACGGATGGTAGCTTAGCTAGTAGGCCGAATCAACCGGAAGCTACAGCAACTGATTAGAAATAAAGCAATTATGAATTTTTAACCATTTCTTTAGCCAGCTTTGTGAACTTTTTTAACAAGAACATATGTGTTGTCAGACAGCGGTTGAATAAATACGACAGCCAGCTCAACATTTTCATATTTTCTCTGCTTTAGTGTACAGATATATTATAAATTTAAATTGGTTTCAATGGTTAATAAAATATAAGACTTTAAGTTCTAATGTATAAATATAGTTAATAGTTGTAAAATTCAATTTTCTTGACGTTATTAATATTAAAATATTGTACATATTATAATTTAAATATCAAGATGAAATAAACCGGAATCAAACAACTTATTGCGAATCATTTGTGGTAGGTTATGTGAATTTATTCAGATGCATAATCTGCTCGCTCTACTTTGACCTGACTTTTAACGTTAAGTGTTATGCATCTGATTAAATTGTCACAACATACATCAAATAAGTATTATCGCTGATGGTATACATACAACTCTATAAATATATGGAGCTGAGAAGTCTAGCCTAAATGCTTCTGATACTAAAGCATTACCTTTTCAACAGCTAAGCAAGAGTGATGTAAAGCTTTTATTGAAAAGCCTCCACGCGCCAGTAGGAAACCCATAATTTGTCTCTTAAGTGCACAACTTTTCATCATACTTTAAGATAAATCTGTCGGTTATTGGGGCCGTCTTCCCATATATAAGAGCTTGAATTAAACATCAGGCCGCTAATACGAGTTCAGCTAGCATGAGCAACACAGTCGGGTTTATTTTCCTCAACGGTCTTCTTTTCATCAGCGCCGCACAGCCAGAGGAAGGAGATGTTCGGCTGGAATTCAAGCGGATCAAGCAGCTCAGATCTTTGGGTCTTCAGTTTGCTGAACTCTTTCTAGACATAACACGCAATTATACGGAGCCCGTACTAGGCGAAGAATATCAGATGTGCCACAGTGATATAGATAGACTAGCAGCTGGTCTTCAAAGTGGGCAATATTGGGCTCTGAAGAGTAAGCGAATCATTTATTGAAAATAGTCAAGTTTTGGCAAATCTCTCCTATATCAGTGATAGATGCCTGGGGCTCCATTCCTTCGGGTCTCCTAACCGGCAACTTGTATGACTTGGGAAACTTTGACGAGTGCCTCAGTGTCAGAGAAGAGATTAACCAGACTAGAACCATAACTGGCAAGTACTGCTTTCTCACAGTTTTCCACGGAAAGGTGCTCGGGTTCGACCATTTGGTGACTGAATCCTTGAAATTCAATACGGCGACTTGCTTTCCTGCCTCCTGTTCGGCAGCTCAGATGGACGCCCTTCTAGGACATCTGATGAGTAAGGTGCTTAACTTAACTATCCCTAATTTTGGAATGACAATCAGCGAAAACAGTTGTCAAACGAGCGAAAATAAACCGTGGGATGGACTCACAATTACTACAGTGTAAGTTTACAATGCCATATAATGATTGCTACTTAAACCTTTCCCATTTCAGAGGAATTTTATCCACGATGAGCTTTCTGGTGGCTCTATTCACGTTGTATGACTACTGTCTTTGTGATAAACCAAGTTTGTTAGCCTCAAAAGTCTTATTTTCGAAAATAATAACTAATATATTTTGAAGGCAAACTTCCGGCGATTGCAAAAGTTTTTTCAGCCAGAGTCAACTCACGAGCACTTTTTCACCTCGTCGAGAATAATTCCACTCCGAATGTAATAGACTGCCTTCACGGAATTCAGTGCTTGTCTCTTATATGGGTTGTTTTCTGTCATCAGTACTTTATATCACTTGTCGACGCCAATATTAATGCATCTTATACTGTAGAGGTAGCTTAGATCTATCCTTTGACAAATATACCTATTTTGATGATTTTTATAGTGGTCCGAAAAACCATTTACTAGTTTCATTGGTCATGCGATTTTCTCAGTGGACTCTTTCTTTTTCCTTGGCGGTTTGTTGGTGGCCTTAATATCACTGCGATTGATGGACAGGTAAGAGAACGATAATCATCACATAAATCCAACTTAATGCCTCGCTCCGATTAATGAATTTGTAACCATAACCATAACCATAACCTCCTTAACTTGATTTAAATTTTCTGAATCCTCAGAACCAAAGGCAAGTTAAACGTGCCTTTAATATACCTGCATCGATTGGTCCGCATCGTTCCCGTTCTGGCAACATCGATACTTGTCTATGTAAAACTGATACCAATTATATCTGGCGGACCACTATTTGGAGGGGGATTTAGTGGAAGGGAAGCATGTGAAAGGGAATGGTATTGGACCCTGTTATTCCTGAACAACTTCAGAAGGAGTAGGGTGGGTTGCGCTTCATCAGACATAATCTACACAGTAAATTATTTCCTTGCAGTGTCTCGTTCATACGTGGTACTTATCCGTAGATGTGCAACTATTCCTTATATCGCCGATTCTACTGATCTCTCTCTACAAATGGGGCAAGAAGGCTGCTGCTGGGATATTCGTCCTTATAGTCCTGCTTTCAGGCTGTCTTTTTGCCACGATGCTGGTCAACAACTACTCAATGTTATTTAAGTAAATATCGCTTATGCTTAGACACCCTTTAATATTCTAACAATTTTTCCTTAGGAAGATCAGCATTTCTGGAGTTATGAAAGTGTACTATGCTACACACACTCACGCCACCCCTTGGCTGATTGGCTTCTTATTTGGATACTTTTTGCACTTGAATAAGAGCAAGAAGTTCAATTTGAGCAGGGTGTCTGTGTGGTTTGGATGGATCCTCTGTCTGGCCATGATCTTCACCTCAATCTTTGCCCTCTCCAGGGATGAAAAGTGGAATGCTCCACCTCTGTCCACCTTGGCGGAGGCATTTTACTACGTTCTTACCCGACTTGCATGGCCTCTGGCCCTTTGCTGGGTGGTCTTCGCCTGCATGCAAGGATACGGCGGACTGGCCAACAGTTTTCTCTCCTATTCGCTGTGGCAACCTCTGTCGAGGCTCTCCTTTTCCGTCTACATGTGGCACATCCTATTCTTGGAGATAAATGCAAAGAGTGCAAGGACCGTTTCCTACTTCTCGGACTACAGCCAGGTACGTACAAGTTACTGAAATCAAAATTGCTGATCACTTTATATTTTCAGATGTGTACATTTTGGTCGGTTTTTGGGTTCACAGTGTTGCTTTCCTACGTAATGTATCTAATCGTTGAGGCGCCTTTCAGTGGACTTCAACATTTAATACAACTTCGGAGGAAATCGGCTGAAGCGAAAATGGATTCTGAACTTGTTCTTGAACAGCAGTGTCGAAATAAGCTTCCAGGAAATAGCTAGCAAAAACAAATTAAATACATAAAAAAAAGAAAGCTAAATTTATTTGGCCGAAGTTTCTATACCCTTGCAGTTTGCAGCAAAGTGAATTTAAAAATTTAAAAAAATTACATATTTGTCGAAACCAAATATTTAATAATAATTCAATAAAATGTTGAACAAAGTTGTATTTGTAGTTTTAGCGGACATGGCTAGTTGTAACCCCTGAAAGGTTCAAAAATGATTCTTTTAGTGCTTTGAAAACTCTTATTAATATTATAAAACCCTGCAATGATATTAATACATATATTGCTTAAGAGTTTATCAGTTAAACATTAAGCAAACAAAATAAAAAATACTATTCTGGCTAATAGTATATCTAAAATACTGTTCCTTTATAATTAAACACATACAAATTTTGTTTATCATTTATTAAAAACTTATTCTTTGTTAAGTTATCAGTTCTCGCAACTATATAAATAATTTTAATCAGCATTGTCGGCAGACGTCCAAGTTTGAAGTACTTCAAATCCGATTAAACACCAATAAAACATCGACATATAAGGAAAGAATATAAACACATAATTTTGGTAGATAGGCCAATTAACTGGGCATTGATTACCAAATAAATAGATTACTTTACAAAGCAATTTTGTGAATCATTTCACAAAGTTCACTACCAAGTGGTAGTGGCAGTGCTTATCGCAAGCTTATTCGCATATAAAAACCAGTGGGGTATGTCAGAAAACCTCAAATCAAGTTGAGCTACCATGGCCAACATAATCGCGTTAATTTTTGTCTGCGGACTTATTCTTTTCGCCGCCGCAGAACCGAGGGATACCGAAGTCCTGCAGGACTTTGAGCATCTCAAACAGCTTAGATCCTTAGGGCTTCTGTTTGCTCAAAACTTCCAGGATAACACAACGCAAGATTTTGGTCTCCAGGAACGCAGACTGCCAAGTCAAGAGGATCTGTTGTGCCTCAGCGATTGGACTCAGTTCATGACGGCACTTAAAGGTGGCCAATATTGGGCATTGAAAAGTAAGTTATAATAAACTGGAAAAAGATAAATCCTTAAGTTCTTTACCATGACAGTGATCGATGCATGGGGCACTATACCCTCGGGAATCCTTACTGGTAACGTATACGACTTGGGGAACTTTGACGAGTGCCTGAATATCAGAAAGGATGTCAGCTTGGGAAGAACCATCCGTGGCAAATACTGCTTCCTCTCGTTTTCTCCTGGAGAAATGCTCGGACTCGATAATTCAATTATTGGAAGGTTGTCAGTTAAGACAGCCACTTGTTTTCCCGCCTCCTGCTCGGCTGCTCACATAAAAACCTTTGTGGGACAACTGATGAAACAGTTTCTGAACTCAAGTATTCCCAGCACCAGCATGAGTATAATCGAGAGCAGTTGCCAGACAGACGAGCCTGAACCTTGGGATGGACTCACCATTTTCACAGTGTAAGTACAACTTTATTTATATCAGTGCCGCAGGCTAACAACCCCTTCCGATTACAGGGTGATCTTATCACTGATGGGTGCCACTGTGGCTATTTTTACTCTGTACGACTACTTTTTCTGTGAAGACCAAGGTGAGTTAATCAATCAAACAGAACTTTTTCGGACTTCAATATTTCACAATAATTCTTAAATTTCAGATAAGCTTCCCGCAGCTGTGAAAGTTTTCTCGGCAAGGGTCAATTCCCGGGCTCTTTTCCGAGTCGTGGAGAACAAGAGCAATCCCAATGTAATCGATTGTCTTCACGGAATTCGATGCTTGTCTCTCGTCTGGGTGGTCTACTGCCATCAGTACTCAATATATGCCATGGGAGCAAACCTTAATAATCTGCACTATGTATCGGTAAGTTTTCTATTGATATTGCAAGGAGATATGTTAATTTAGTGTTCCTACAGTGGTCCGAGTCACCATATGCCAGTTTTGTTGTCCACGGGTTCTTCTCAGTCGACTCTTTCTTCTTCCTCGGTGGCATGTTGGTCTCGTTGATTGCCTTACGATCGATGGACAAGTGAGTAAATTGCGCTATTTAATATGTACACATTTTTGTTAAGCTGTAACTTTCACAGAACCAAGGGCAAATTGAACGTGCCACTGATGTACCTTCATCGCTTGATGCGCATCGTTCCTAGTCTTGCGATAGGTATTCTGGTCTACATAAGACTTATGCGCATCGTGTCGGGTGGTCCGATGTTCTCGGGTGGATACATGGGAACAGAGATCTGTGAAAGTACCTGGTATTGGACTTTGTTGTTTGTGAACAACTACATGAAAAATGCGGTGAGTCCACGGTGCTATTGATTTGAATAATACAACTAATACAGTAAGATTGGTTTCAGTGTCCAGGGCATACCTGGTACTTGTCGGTGGACATGCAGTTGTTTATCCTCTCCCCGATCCTGCTGATCGCTGTCTACAAATGGGGCAAGAAGGCTGCTGCTGGAATATTCGTTCTCATAGTTCTATTATCTGGCTGCCTGTTTGCCACGATGATGGTCAACAATTACTCAATGCTGATGAAGTACGTACAACCAGAGAAAAAGCTTGGGCACTTAGTTAAACCATTTTGCTTACAGGAAATTCAGTCAAGAGGCGATAATCAAAATGTATTCTGCCACTCACACACATGCGACGCCTTGGCTGATCGGATTTCTCTTCGGATACTTTCTGTACTTGAATAAGGGCAGAAAGTTCCATTTGAGCAGGTTATCCGTGTGGTCGGGATGGATTCTCTGCCTGTCCATGATCTTCACCTCGATCTTTGCTCTGTATCCGGCAGCTCAGTTGAATGCTCCACCGCTGTCAACCCTGGCAGAGTCCTTTTACTACACTCTCACAAGAGTGGGCTGGCCATTGGCCCTTTGCTGGGTGGTCTTCGCTTGCATGCAAGGATACGGCGGACTGGCCAATAGCTTCCTCTCCTCGCCGCTGTGGCAACCCCTGTCGAGGCTCTCCTACTCCGTGTATATGTGGCATATGTTTATCCAGGAGATAAATGTTAGGAGTGCCCGAACGAATTCCTACTTCTCGGACTACAGAGTGGTAGGTCTTCAAAATTTCGAAAGTGTTAGTATTGGTTCTTGAATTTTAATACGTTTTCTATTGCAGATGTTAGCCTTCTGGTCTTGTTTTGGCCTCACATTGCTGTTTTCGTATTTTATGCATCTGATCATAGAGGCGCCGTTTAGTGGACTTGACATTTTTCTTCGGCCAAAACCTAAAGTCGATGCTGTTACCAAAGAAAAATCAAATGCTGTGGAAGCGCAGCGGAATGAAATAGAAGAACTTGGACCTACTAACAAAATTCCTGCTGAATGTGCTGCCGACTAGAAGTATTTCCAAAATGCAGCTAAAATGTAAATAAATGTAATCTATTGTAGGCCCAATTAATGAGTATCCTTTTGTGATCCCCAACACCCTTGTCCATGGCCAGTTCGTACCTTCATGTTGGCCCTGCTCCTGGCTGAGTAAGACATTTATCTATGCACTTTTGTGCTTCCGGCTGCTGGTGGAGCACCCACATACATAGGAGTCCCTGCCTCGTCACTTTCTGGTTGCATGTCCCGTGGAAATTTAAGGCTTGAAACAAATGGAGAACTTCTTGACTCGCGTCGACTTCGCTTAGCCCGACGCCATAAACTACGTGCCACTGCCACCGGCATTGCAACTGCAATTGCCACTGCTTGTGCCCCTGCCGCTGCCGCTGCCGTTGCACTGCGATGAGAACGAGTGTCTGCCGGCCGACAAACCGATCCGGCTCCGGATCCGAATTCGAATTCCCACTGCGCATATTTTATGGCAGTTACGCGGCTCCCGGGCAACTTAATTAGTACCTGCTGGTGCGCTCCGACTCCGGTTTCGACTTCCAGTTCCCCCTCCAATTGCACTGGAGCTGCCACTGCCGCTGCCATTTCCACTTCCATCTCCACTTCGATTGCGGCAGGGACAGCTGCATTGCACCTGACATTTAACATTATTACGCGGCACCTCCGACGAATACCGAATGAGTTGGCGGCCATTACAGGCAGCGCCTTAAAGTGGCGTTTCGGTGCAACTCGCGTTAAACCGGTGTTAAGCTCAATGTGCACCGCGTTGACGCCGCCGCCACATGGGGCTCCAGGAAGCGGGCAGTCAGGAGCAGGGCACAGGGAACAGGGAACAGGGTACAGAGAACAGAGAGCCAGAAAAGCCAGACATCTGTGGGGCTACAGCAGTGCAGTCAGTTGCAGAATATAAAAAGTCGCTAAACCTGTAGACATTTAATAAAAACTTTAAGATCAAAAATCCATCTTAAGTGGTAATAGAATGGCAGGTCTAAAATTTAAAGTAAAAGAACCAAACTTTAAATATAAGTTTCCTATTTTTAATTTAAAGAAAAGCCAGATTTGGCGAGGGATTACCAAAGGTGGCAGCACTGTTGGACTGTCGGCTCAGTTGCATTAACGTGTTGTGACTGCGCGAGGGGTTGCGTGTTCGATTGCAGTTGCTTGCATTTAATGGGTTAAGGCACACTTCTGTTTCTGTGGGAGGACCGGGCCACTTACGATTCATTGAATGGCCCCGTCTCCAGTTTTCCCGCAATTGAAAATCGATCCGGACCGAGGGAGTCCCGAAGTAACCACTGTTTTCGATACATCCCAACGCTTAATAGATCTACCCAGTCCGGCGTCCTTGCTGACCCACAGGGAGGGCACTGGCCATAAGCCCTCGTAAGAGACACAGTAATGAGCTCCGAGAAGGAAAAGCGCCCGAAGAGGAGAGCCTTTGACAGGACTACCAACCAATTAGCAAGGAGTCAACTGCTCATGTAAACATTTCCCGATTTAACTTTCGGAATTTGTGCCGCTTTGCGAGAGCAAAGAACAAAGTACAAAGAACTTTTGTGCACATTTGTGTTTATTATTGTATAAATCAAAAGATAAAGTTGCACACAAAGTTCCTGTTCCGCTCGCTCTGTTCCTCCTCCTCCGGGGATCACCGGGACTCGGTTGGTTAGGTTCTCCGACCGGGCCGGGCTCCTCGAGCACCGCCTGCTTCCGCACCTCCTTCGTGTCCTGTTTGCATGCGGAGGCGCAGTACGTAAACTAAACGAAATGCACACAGAGGAGTCTCATGTAGGGCTCGGGGTCGTGCATGTTTGTGGCATTATAAAATATATCTGGGCAACAACAATGGGAGCTCCAACTACTCCATCCCCTGCCCATCCTCTGACCAATTTCAAATTCGGCAATGGTAAAATGGCAAAATGGCGATCTGGCTACCTCTGCTGCTGCCCCGTTGTTGCTGTTCTTGCCGCATTTAAATGCCAAACTTCACCGGACATGCTTCATAGCTCTAATTATACATGCGCCTTCCTCGGAACGCCTTCCGTTGTTGGAGAAATGGAAAAAATACTATATAGCCAAAGGAAAACAACAATGGGAGCCCAAAGAGCAATGGCTCTCGTTATTGTTGTTGATACCCCTGAAACACAAGGGCGTATTGTGTGTAGGTAGACGTAGCTATAACTCCATCAGAAAACTGTTGGCATCACAATATCTATTAGATAAGTTGTCTTTAAATAATAAAATCCAAGAAGTGGGCCATGATTTTGCAGCGCCAAATGCCGGGTACTTCCATAGTCGAGGTAGAAAATGAGAGCTTTCCTGTTCCTTTTGGTTGTTGCTGAGCCTGCACTGTTGTTGCCATTGTTGGGGGGACTGGTTGTTTGGTCCGTTGGACTTCTGCCAGGCAACGCGTCGTATGCGCAACGTGGGCTGCTATTTTTCTAACCACATACAAACAGAAACACACACATGACCAGGAAGATTGGATGGGTGTTTGCTTGTGTGTTCGGGCACTTTTTTTATGTATTTGTGTGGGAAGGAGACAGCGACTTTTACTTAAGTCAAAACCCCGGGCCATTCGGTCGTAGAAGTTTGCATGTCTGCTTAGCAATTCATGGAGGGCAAGGGAGAAGCCGTCACTCTTTTGATTTGATTAGAGCCCCCGCACACACCACACACTCCTCACTGGCACCGACAACAATGAATTTATGCAAATTCTGGCAGCATAAAATATGGCATTAAAATTTAATGTGCACCTCGGAGCACGCAGCAAAACGGGGTGGGGACGAAAAATGAAGACATTATGCTCGAGCCGAGATTATAGGCTGACCGGCGATGACCAAATGAATACAATTGTCGAAATGCAAACTTTCATTAACGCGGACACATTAGCGCGTTGGCCTTCGAAGGCGGCGTCTGGGCTTCTTTTATAAATCACTTCATTGACATTTTTTACGAGGCGTTACTTTGAAGGTCGGGCTTGGGAGCGGAGGTTGCAAAACTTTTTCGGGAACCAAAAAATTTTCAAAGTCTGGACGAAATGTCTGAGCCTACGGGCCTACGAGAGAGCGTGGGCGGAGTGAGGAGCTCCCGTGGTCCCTGGCCCTTGGCCAAGATTGACGCGCCGCTTACGTGCCACGGAACCATTTGTCTTGGTGCCGCACTTTGCGTGTCTTAATTAGCGCCCCATCCCGCGCCTCCAGATGCCACTGTCCCAGCCGCACCTCCTGCTCCTCTTCGCCAGCCAAATAAAACCCCAAGAAACTTTGCCGACGCCAAGTCGGGGCAGGAATTTATGTATCCCAGATAAGAGTCCACTGATAAGACTATGGATCCCAAGCCTTGGCCTGTCTTTGGGCTGAGTTATTGTAGAAGACGCGACATGCTAATGAACTTCGCGCGGAAAGGGCCTTTAAGTAGAGCACAAAGGAAAGTTTTATTTTTGGGACAGGAAAACGTAATTAGGACGCGGCTCTGCGTTTTTTACTTTCCGTTTATTCGATAGAATTCCACTTTGAAAAATAATTAAGGCAGGTGAAGCAACATCTGGGGTCTTGTTTGTTTAATTTCACCTGCAAACTAAAGGCCGTTCTTCAGTTGCCATGAATACTCTTTATCCGATTTTACCTGAAAATTTTAGTTAATCCTTCTGCGCTGCACTATTTCCAGAAACCTTTAATATAACTCCTAGGGTTTCAGCTTAAAGGACTCTGTGCTACCAAAAATGTTCCTGGCCATTGTCCCTGTGCCTTCATTAGATATTCTACGGCTCAGGTGGACAGCTGCTGGCTGATAAACCCGCGACTGCTAATTAAAGCCTCGCACTACACCCCGAAGCCCCGCCTCTGACCGGGCGTATGCAAATCGTGTAAATCAGAGAGTTTAGTGCCACTAGCCAGTGGCCGTGTCCCGCCATAAGCTGCCATATTTAGTTAAGTAATCAGGATTTTTGCGGGTGGTCGGGGGAATTTAGGGGTGTAGCCCGAGGGGGGTCCGAATTGTTGACTGGGCCAACAAAAGAGTTTCCTGCCCAGGGACTAGCCAGCTGGGCTTGTATTTTGTCGATGACATTGTTCCCCGCCAGCTACGTGTGTGTGTGCGAGTGTGTCGCCGTTGTGTGTATATTATTATGTCGACAGGACTCCCCCAGTGTCTGAGGACACTGCCTTGTCCTGGGCCGTGTCATGCCATTGTGGCTGGCATGTGGTGCTCGTTAAATGCTAATTGCCGCATACTTGTAGCCACTTTATGTGGATGCCTTTGTGCAAGAACAAGGGTGGGGTGACACCTCTCACCCCACCCCCCACCGGCTGCCGGGCTAATTGAAACACTGCACCCACAATGCATCCCCAGTGCATCCCCCATTTGGACGGAGCTGGCCGAAAGCTATTACCACATTTCGCGGCCATCAATCAAAGGCTTAATATCCGCGCGCCAGGCTCGGGCTCCCTTGTCAGTCGAATGGGCTTGTCAGAGCCGGAGCGATGGCACAAAGTGCATCATTCGACCGCTAATTTGTGCCGTAAATAGGCGACCCACTGCAGTTTCCATCTGACCTCCAGTTGGGGCACAGCGAGTGCCTGTCCGCCGGCCAGCCTGCCTCTCGAAGCTCTTGTATTCATAACGTAACAAGCCAGTTTCGCATGCAAATGCCGCCAGTGTTTGGTGCACACTGAGGCTAAAATGTATATTCTTTAAATGTAATTAAAATTAAATGATTAAATTAAAAAATTAAATTGATACCAAGACGTTTGTAGTTGTATCTGACAGCATACAAAGGATCTTTATAATTTTTTATGGTTTCAAAACGCTAGTTTTAAAATTCATTATAAGGTCGAATTATAAACAATGTTTAGAGTAAATTTCTTTCTGTGCCTGCAAAAGGGGTGTTGGCAGCGGCAGGATCATCCGTGGCTGTGCGACATATGCGAAGACGAGCCCACTCAATTCCGGTTTTTGGGCATTCCGTGAGTGAAACATCATTAGGAGACCCGTGTCCTGAATTTAGCTCTGGCTCTGGCTGCGGCACTGGCGCATTGGCATTTCTCATTTTAGCATTTATCATTCGTTTTTCCATGGTCGGCTCTCTTAATTGCCGAACATCGGCTCCACGAATTCTAATGGGATCGTCAGTGGGACGGCAGTTCATCAGCCTCCGCCTGCGCTTCCGTCTGCTCCCCGATTTGCATAATGTGGAGCCGGGCTACTCAAGTGCGGCTCTGATTGTGGAGCTCATGACTTTCATATGCTCGTTGTGCGGTTCATGGGATTCCCATTTACTCAATTTGCTCGTCTGAAATTTATTTGGATATTCCATGGCAAAGATGTGACCGGCGGAGGCGGTCGCAATGAAATTACGGGAATGCTCCATGGCTGTGAGGCTGGAAAATGGAATCAATATTATGCAAATAGCCAAAGTGGTCAAGTCACCCGCCGATCTGACCGGCCAGCCATTCGGTCATTTCGATTCTGCATATCAATCGACGGAAAATAATGGCAATGCCGTATTATTTTGTTGCATTCCGTTTCGTTCGTTGTGCAATAAAGTGCATTTTGATTCGCCTTTAACGGGCATCGGTCATCGGGCATCGGGCATCGGCGATGGCGTAATAAATTATGCATGGCCGTGCACGGACTGTGTTTTAACCTTTTTGTGCGACTGACCTCGCCCAATCACGCAGTCCTGGCCACTTAAAAGGTTGCGGGCGCCGGCAAGCCAAGTTGCTGAAAACAAATCTGGCAAATTGCTGAAAAATATTTACTTAAATTTTCAACCGTTGCCAGTCATAAATTTCAGTCCTGCCAAGTGCCCACTGATCACCTCCTTTCAGCACTGCCCCCTTGATTAAGTGTCTGCGGCAGGACCCTCTGCCACGCCCCCCTCCTGGGCGGACGGCAACTTGGTGCTGTCAGAAAGTTCGCTGCACTCATTAATCAGCCGCCGTGTGGAAACTAATTTAATGCAACTTAAATCAAAAGCAATTGTTGTTTCAGCCCGCTGCAATTTAGTCAGCCACTTCCGCACGCACCTCTTTGCGAAGGGTGGGGAAAGGTCGGAGTGCTAGGTGGGTCAGCAGCAGCAGCACGTGAGTTGCCGGCTCTTTGGGTGGTCGCTCTACCCTGTTTGGCCCCGCCAATTGACGCGTCATAATTTCCAACACCATCGCTGTGAGGCTCCTGACCGCGCCCAACAGAGTGCAAACTAAATTTATCAAATATGCAATCGCTGGCAATAAATTTTTTTAGTCTCCGCCAACAACAACGCCCACTTCCCGGCCAAGCCCGAACATATGACGCCTGATGGTCACACAGGAAAAAGGGGACTAAAATATAGTAAAAAAGTATATTAAATGAGTTTTTAATTTGTGTTGCCTAGGGAAGGTTTCTTAACATTGTGAGTATTTTTGCAAAATGATTAGTTATAATTTAATGCTAGAAGCAAGTCGAAAATGTATTAATTTCAGAGCCCTAACATATATCTTTTATTTATAGATTTGCATTTTCTTTATGTAATCCATAATATTCTCTATGTGTACGTTAAGACCAGACATTTAAATGGCGCCGCTTGTGCAATGCAAGGCACACATAAATCTTGACCAAGCTGGCCAAGTGCAGAGGCAGATTAGATTGACCCGTGGCTGGCGGTGGGCGGTGGGCGGCGGACGATGTTAGTGGCTGTGCTGGAACAGGTGGGCTAGGTCAGCGGTGGCTTACCGAAGGTAAACAGATCGCCTGAATTGACGCTGGCCACGCATGAGTAGCGCTCTGACCCGGGGCATTTGCGTGTGACCACCCCACCTGCCATGTTTTGCTAACCCATCGCTACCCCCAGCACCAAAAATCAACCCACTCCCGTGGATCCACTGTTTTTATTTCGGTTCGCGCTTTGTGAAAGTTTTTGCGTGCATTTCTATTTATGTGCCTCGCATAAAGTTTAGGGCGCCATCAAAATGTTGGCCAAGAAGAGTGGCGGCGGCGGTAGCAGGAGCCGGCTACAATGGCATATAAAAGCGAGCAGAGTTGCGTTAGCCGCCAGCGCCTAAAAGGCTGCACGCAATTTTTTCATTCGCCGCCATTTCGTGCGTGCCTGTGTGCGCGAGTGTGCGTGTGTGTGGCAGCCGGCATGGGCGGTGTAAGTATGTGTGTTGCGGTTTGTTTGCATACAAAATTTGTACGTGTTATTTTAACTTTGCCGCTTTTATGTTCTATATATATATATATATGGAGTGTGTTATTTTTTTGTATCTCCTTTGTTGGCGCTGCAAGGGGGGCCACCACGATTTTAACACCTCTGCAAGCCGGGAAGGCGGAGTAACTTTGGTCCTTCAGGTGTTAATGTCTGCTGTACGGGCCGTGTGTGTGCGTGTGTGTCTGGCTGCAGATAACGTTTCCGTATCCGGTATCTCCACCCGTGTATCTGTGTGCGCGAAAAAGAAGAAGACGACAACGCTGTTTGCTTTCACATTTATATTTGTTTAAACACTCTGGGGAAAAAGGGTCTTGTCGTACTCGTTTATTGTTACATATACATATATCGCCCTATATAGTAGTTATGCCCTCCGTAGATTATCCTTTAGGTAATGCTACACACGATTAGGGGGTTCTTCCGGGGAGACAGTTCGGCTACAACTTAGACCGCTAGCTTACAGTTCTAGTTAAACAAAGGTCTTACGTCTACAGATATGACACATATCCAGGTTCTCTTTTATACAGTTCTTACAGCTAGGGTGCATCCTAACCGAAATTGTCTCTAAGGGGTTCTAGCTTAAGACCGACTATAGCTGGAGAGTTATCAGTAATTGATCCGTCAACAATCGAATTTAGTTTCGAGCTCCTTTCCCCCCTTTTTCCAGACTCAATTTACAAAACTAAAAACAATGGAATATACTTTCAGGGAGTCAGGAAGCAAATACTTGTAACTGAAGAGGGGGGCACTGGCAATTCTCCAGCTTACGTTTCCGGATTTTTTGTTTTATCCCTTGCTCTCTGCAATTATGTAGTTTTAGCATCTGTTATGGCAAAGTTGCCGGCTCCCATTCGAAATTGATGCCACTCAGACGTATTTGACAAAAGTCCAAAGTTTGCCCTAGACTTTGTCGCTTCCATTGAAGTATTTACACAGAAATTACGCACAACGAACCCTCAGCTGGGCTTCTATGGGGGACGATGGGCGGGGATATGTCGTATATATGGGATTGAATTTAGTTACTTAACAATTTTGCTAATTGAATTCTCTGTGTCTCTGTGCTGGGCGAGACGAACTGCCCATCCTTTAAGACTATTTAACTCGTTTCTGCTCGCGTTGCTTGTGATTTTTACATGCTATAACACATTTACCCCGTTCGTATGTATTTCAATTCTCGTCCTCGCTTACCAACTAAGGATATTACACTTAAAGTATACAAAATCACCATTTATGCTCTGCAATTGCAATTGAATTGAATTGAAATGAATGCATGTTAATTGAAACGAGTCGAGCCGAATTCTGGCCATCTCCTGCAGCCCGCTTAGGTCAGCTCCGAGCCGAGCAGCCACTGTCCGGTCCTGGCCAGGATGATGGCGATGGTCAGCGAGCGGAGCAAGCTGCTCTGCGAGTGCCCGGCCGCGCCCTTGACTGCAAGGATTAAACGGGAAAAGGGCGGGGAAAGCTGAATTATTAGGGGTCGGAGACCACAACGCTTTAGAGGTCACTCACCCAGCAGCATGGCCTCGCGGTTGTCGATGATCCCCGGCCGCCGCTGCAGGACGCTCTCCTTGCCGCCCTTCCACAGAACCGGCGATATGCTGGCCAAGCACTTGACGCGCATGTCGCCCTCGTGGAAGTGGCGGGACTCCAGCGGCAGCTGCAGGCCCAGCGTCGAGGTGATTAGCCCGTGTTTGTGCACGATGTCGTTGTACTTGTGCAGGTAGTGTTCGTCAAGGATCTGCAACGGAAAGAACAAGGGACCGCTTAACTGCTGCACTTGGCGAAAAAGCAAGCTCCTTCTATAAATTACGATGATATGGCAATCGTTATTAATATAATATTATGCTGATTTATTTATCTTTCTGCTAAACCTGATTCTAAGAATTTAATTGCTAAAGCGATAGTTTAAATTTGCTTTCAATCTGGCTAAAAATCATTAATTATAATAATGGGGTCAATAAGGAAAAGAGGATGGAATTAAAATGGCTAAATGGTTCGGAATAATAATTAAAATATCACGAATGTTGTTGCTTTCCGTTTAGTTTTCCAATAAATCATTTCTAAGCTGTTGTTTAATTCTATCAATAAATTAATTTGTATTTTAATTGTACAAATCGCGGAACATTTATTGCAAGTCGAAATTTAAATGCCAAAAGAGGAGTTTAATAATTAGCATTCGAATGATTGATTTGGATTCGTGTTTCCAGTGTACCAGCGGAATTAAAAGCCTCCATCGGGAGTTTAGTCCTATCAAGTACTGGGGGGGTTGGCACACGCGTCGTATGAGCAACGGAACGGAAACAGAAACGGGACCGGCAATGGGCGTGTCTGGTACATGTCTGGCAAATGCTTAAGGGGATGCCTTTGTGTTCCAAGTGGGAATCGGAGTTGGAGTAGCTGTCGCATCCGGTGCCGGCGACCGAGTCTGAGCTGAAGGTTACAATTACAAGAGCTTGATAATTCCTCCCTTTCAGTGTTTGTCGCTGTCAGCAGAGTGCACCGCCATCATGAGGGGACGCCATCGTGTGGAGGGTGATCCCGAAACGGGAGGGAGGGAGGCTCACACTTACAACTGGCTCGCAAAGAAATAAAATCATTTGCCATAAATAAGAAAAATGTGCAGACCTGATAAAAAATGTGAAACGCTCAAATAAATAACTTGAACTTTTTCCCTGCTGCTTTTTTTCGATTTGCCTCGAAATTGGGTTCTGCGCGGGTAATCGGAATGGGAATTCGAATTCGGCATGTCCTCGGATTGGCGGTGAAGAGAGGGGGTTAGCACTTTGCCAGCGAAATTGTTGCCATTTGTTAGGCGATTGGTTGGCCCGTGCCAGCCTTTGTGCTTCACTTTAAACTTTAAAGGCATAAATTAAAACAGCGACCGAGTCCCGCTCCCTGCTGACACAACAAACATGCTGGCAATGCCGTCAGCTGTCCAGGCCAGCCCAAAAAAAAAAAAAAAAACTAAGGAGGAAATACGGAAAACAGGCAATAAAATGAGGGCACTTAGAATGCCCGTCGCATTCCAGGAAACTTTCTTCGAAGACGGTGCCAAAATTTATTTCTACGCATTTTGCGGGCTGGCCGTGGCTGTTGTATAATAAGTTTGGGTTTTTTTTTCCAAGGAAATCGCAGGAATATTTGGCCCATGCTGACGGACACTTTTATTGTAAATTGCGCGAATGCCTGGCGGCAGAACAAGCATACGACATGTTGTACCAACGGCCAGTGGGCAAGACAAATGTTATTAAATAAACGTTCAACAGCTTTGTGCTCCCGAGGCTACCCCAATATATTTGAGGGATGTGACCGAGAGCGCCGTCGCTTCATTATTCAGGAAGGGTGATGAGGGATGTTTCCAGCTGCCATGCCATTGTTGGAAGGCAAATAAACCGGGAATCGTGCCTAATCGCACCTATTGATTTTTCTCGTATTTATACAAAGCGAACAAGGGGCACGAAGGTCCTGCACCTCCACCCGCACCTCGTCCCAACTCCAACTCCGTCTGTTTCCGCATCCCGAAACCCTCCAGCGTTGGACAAGGGGAAGTCAGCATGGTACAATGAACTAACTCGTACCTTAACGCCTCGATTCACACAATTTGAGTGCCATGTAGTCAGCGCCGACGATAAAATGCAGTGGTCCCTCCCACCCGCTCGCCACCTCTCGATTCTGGTGTTCCGGCCATGGCAGACATGTAACGAGCTTTCGGCCAGATGGATGATAGCCCAGTCCCAGTTTCGGTTTCAGTTTCGGTGCCCTCACCCCGGAACCCCCACCACACCCACACCTGGCGCAGCCTGAGCCCCCGACATCGGGCCATAAAACATGCCAAAGCCAAAAACGAGAGCCCGGCGCTGCAGCTGAAGAAATGCCGAAAAATGTATTCGAAGGCTGCCAGTCTACATGATTTTTGTTCATGAAATTATTTCAACAAGCCCTACGCTACACGCTCAACCAGCTGGGTCCACTGGCCCTCGATCCCCGTGCCGATCCCAGCCCATCCCCCCGGGGGCTCCGTTGTCTGCCGCGTTGTTAGAGGCTTAAATATTTACTGTATGCATAATTTCTACATTTTTTCCTGCTGTTCCTCCTGCGGGCTCTTGATTAGCGCAGGGCGGAGGCGAAGGACCGCTTAGGTGTGGACCCCGAAACACAAAAAAAAGGGTGAATGTTGTTACGTTTTATTTGCGAAAGGGGGATTGGCTTGAACACCGATAAAAATATCAGATTCTAGATTTTATAAGATTTTACTTCATCTACAAACAAAAGTAAAATTGCACTTTTAACTCCACTTTCATTTGCAATGATTTTTTCAAGTGTAAAATGACTAAAATAAATTCCGTGTTAACAAACTCACCGGCTGTTCGTTGACAAACCACTGAAGATGCGAGGCCGGGTGCGACTTGCCCGACGTGCAGTTTAAATACAAGTATTCGCCGATCTGATACTGATACTGCTGTCCCCTGATGTGGGGCCCGTCGCGGGGCAGAACTAAAAAAAGAGAGACGGGGGATAGAGGGTACATCAGTTATGGGAACAAGATTAGCACGAATCCAGGTGGATTAATGCCCTATATTATCCGTTTCGATGTTATCTTCCCGCAGCATTGAATCCAGTTCGTTTCCCATTTCTCGCCAGTCCCCAATAAATATTTGCTGCGGCTTCGCTCTTGGTTCGCCCTTTGGTCGTGTAATTTATTAACAATTTTTTCTGGTGCTTTGCCGGGCAAATATTTACCAGGCACACACACACCACACGCACCCCCCATTTTGGGGGATCTTTCCCCCTTTCGCACAGACGATTTCAATGGGATATACAAATAAATATATATTTTTCCGCTGTCCAAGTAGAACATAAAACACACAGATAAACCAACAGCAGCAACAGCAACAACTGCAACTGCAACTGCAACTGCAGGGAAAGGACGCGGCGGCAAGGGGCTCGCTACACAAAATATGTTGTAAGCGGCCAGACTGCGGAAATATCCATTAAAATGGCATTTTAACTTATAAATCGCTTGCGTGGCCCCTTCGCTCCCTTCGCCACGCTGCGCTCCACCAGGTCTTTTTATATGTATTCCCTTTGCCGCTGGCCATTTGGTTTAAGTAAATAAAAATAGTAAAATACGGCAGGCGAGCGAGGGGCGAGGCGAGGCGAGCCGGCCTGGTTTAGCGCGTGTGTAAAGCGTTAAAAAATGCAGAGACCCGGCTGGGATTACAGAAATATGCTGTTATGAAACTAAAGCTTATGAATGACTTTTTAAAAGCATTTCCGCTCGCCCGCGCCGATAAAGAAACCCACACAAACACCAGCGCCAGTCGCATTAGGCGACCAAAGCGAGAGCCGGCAGAAGCTGCAGAAATGAACTCGATCCGATTCAGAATGTACATATATATACACAATATATATATAACTTGTGTGTGTGCTTGTTGCTGGCGGTGGAAAGTGGACCGCAGAAATGGTAAACAGAGCCACGGAAACGCTTTTAAATATTCAATTTAAAACAGCTAAAGCTTTTACCGAAAATAATAGAATAATAAAGAGGCCGCTTGGGCGGCCCCCCATTGAAGGTCAAAGTTGTGAGGCTTTTTTTTTGGGGGGAAAGCTGATTTTCAGGGTCCCAGTTAACATTCGAGCTCGTAAAACAAGATTTCTATCAATATGAATGACAGACTTTAATTTGAATTTCCCTCATCGGCATCGCATTTGTTTTTACTTATTTAAACTATGTCCATCGGCAGCCAGGACCAATTTCCATTCTAGCGTTTACTGGAATTCAGTGAGTCCTTAGCCGCTTATTGAAATTCCTTGCTGAGCAAGGACACACGAGCAGATTGAATCGAAAGTTTGTGTACGAAACATGAATAGTATTCACACTTGGGTTCCGTCTGTATCGGAATGCTGTCGAGCAAATAAGCAAACAAGCTCCGGCACTGCGATGCCGATAATAAACCAGAGGGAAGCCGGTTTAAAATCCGCCCCTGCTCGCCCTGCCCTCGTCCTGTATTTGCACTTTCAATATTTGCCTGTAATTGATGTGAAATTTTTTGGACAAACATTTGCTCGCTTCTGTGCTGCTTGCGGGGTGCCGCAAATATAATAAATACACGCCGCCCCTAGTTCAGGCAAATCAGGAACGTGACTGTGAATTGATCGGAGCTAGGTACTTACACACAATGTCCATGCGACCCTCGCCCTGAACGGAGGAGAAGTTGGGCGCCTCGGCGGACACCTCGCAGCGGTACAGTCCGGTGGAGTTTAGCGTTAGTCCGCGGAGCAGCACGCGGCTGGCATCGGAGAGCTCCTCCTGCGAATTGGTAAGGCGAAGGTTGCAATACTTAGTAAAGGCTAAGAGAGATTTGTCTTAACAATTTTATAATGTGATAAAAATTATAACACCCTGCAAGGATGGACCGAATCATAGAATAGAAATAACCCAGGAATTAAAAGCTTAAAGTTTAATGGTGATATTCAGCTTGTACATTTTTCTTTGTGTACTTACTATAACGCGCACTCCATCCACCCGGTAACTGGTCTTGGGTGGCCGCGCCTTTGGCACGTAGCGATAGAACTCCTCATTGTCCTTGTACCACTTGATGGCGTACAGGGCCTCTCCCTCCTCGGCCGGCTCCTCCTCTTCCTCCTCCTCGTTGTCCTCGCGATCGACACTGTCGTCCAAGCTGTCCGCCCGATCGAACTCGGGCATGTAAAGGGCCGGCCCGCCATTGTTCGACGAGCTCATCGACATGGAGCCGCTGTGGGTGCTGGCACCCACCTGGGCGCCCAAATACCCGGAGGCGGCACTGCCTCGGTAGACGCTGTGACCATAGGGCGACTTTTCCGGCGGCGCCGGCAGCTGCTGGTGGCTGCTTTGGTATTGTCGCATTGCGATGGGTTCCCGCTGTCTTTGCCGCTGGCCGTGCTGCCGTTGGTTCTGGCGCATTCGGGAGCGATATGGCGAGCGCTCCTCCTCCAGCGCCTCACCGTCAGGATAGTGGATAGAATGCCCTCGGCCATGGTCGTGGTCCCGGTCGTGGTCCGAGTGGCTCTGCAGGCCCGTTACGGCGTGGTGCGTCCGGTTAAGCTCGTACTGGCATTCGAGGAATGCGGACTCCCCACGCAGCTTGTAGGCGGGAATGGAGACCTTGATCATGCGCAGGCCCACGGCAACACCTGCAACGATGAAAATGTGTTTAAAAATTTAAGTTTTTAAGTGCAACTGCCACTCACATAGCCTTTACCCTGAAACATATATTTCCCCAAGACCTTGAATGAATTTTCTTTACTGATCAAACTGAAATTTTCTTCCATGTTCCGAAATATGAACAAATATATTGAAATCAGCGCTTCATGGAAATCAATAAACTGACAAGGCACCCGGGGATATGAAGCGCATATTTGCATAAGAAAAGGGCGTTGAATCCGAGACGATAGCGCTGGGAGGAGAGAGTTCTGCCGGCCCGCCGGGCATTCGCCAAGGATTACGCCGGTCGTTACAAGGCCAAAAGGAAAATTAAAATATTTTCCGCACTTTCCGTGGCCATCAAGAAGAGTCAACTTTTTGTTGCTGATGATGGCGCAAATTTTCCGCCTTCCAGGCAGCGTCGAGCAAGTATTTGCATAATTGATTTGTCCTCTGGACTAGGCCACTACTACTCCGACCCCGCCTCTATTGTCCTGTCCTGTCCTGTTCTGTCCTGTCGCGGGCCAGCGCAAACAATTATTGTTTTAATTAAAAGGGACCCACGGTTTGATCGTCAATTGCTTATTTATGAGACGCAGCTCTGAAATATGCCGTAGCTGAGGAGCAGGATAAATTGCGGCAGGTGGAATGGCCTGTCCGTTGTCCCGGACGCAGGCTATCTGTTATCTTGTGTCGGGGCGGTTCGTAAATATTAATAAATGAGTGCGTAATCGGGCTTAATCCTTTGTAAAATTACAACGCCGCCGAGCCAGGGCCGCAAATTATGGAGTGGCAGCCCAAGGACAGGGGGGCCACAGCACAGGATATTGGCCGTTTATTCACATCCTTGCTGTCACTTGGCCCCGAATAAATGCGGCGTTTTGCGGTTTATTTGGACCAAGCTGCTCAGCCAGCGTTAAATTAGACTCGCAGCCGTCATAAATATTTGAATATCCGAGCTGAAATGTCCGGCCATTAGGAGCGGGGAGGTCGGCTAATTGGCCATTGGCACTGCCATTGGCAGCTGGAAAACTTTGCCGGCCGCTTGAAGACGTCAGCAATTGAATGGGATTAAACAGATTGACAGTCTCTGATCTGGGACTTTGCGAACAAAACTTTTCCATTGCAGCTGCACAACTTTTCCGGCTCTCAGGGGCCGGGAAAACCGATTGAAGCTAATGTCGAACGATTGAATTGGCAGGACTCTGGCAGGCGGCTGTGGATGCGGTTCCGGTGGCGTATACTTCACGTTCGAGTGCAGTAAGCAATTATGATTTGCTGAGCTGTACTTAATTAGGGAATGAATTAGATTCCTGGCTCCTCCAACGCCAGAATATTAACGAGTCAGAGCCAGAATTTTGCATTAGAATGTCCTGTTCCGTGCCAACTTTAACTAATTACATTTGGGCATTAATTAGCACGGAATTCGGAGAGTCCTTGGCGTGGGCTTTAATGGCGGCACACGTTGTTTAATTGGCCAATTTTTATGACAGCGACTTTGATGGACGAGTCGAGGTGCGTCCGCCGTCCCGCCCACCTGCTGATGTCAGTCGGGAAATAGGCTTAATGAAATTAAGCTGCCTGGAACCGAAACAATGGCCAAACAGACGCCGACTGCAGATGCGGCGCGCTGAGAGCCAAGCCAAGACAAAGCGGCCCAGCCCGGCCCGGGAACAGCAGCACACATGTCATTTGGGAAACGCTACAAAGTGTCTTAATGTTAATTAAAAAACAGCAGAGTCCCGTCAGAACACAGCGCACACACAGCCAGCCAGCCCCGAATGCCGAAAACCAGTCTGTCAGGATCGAAAAGGATGGCAGGGATGGTAGCGCGCACAATGGGTGAAAGTTGCATGAGAGCTGATTAAAATTGCCTGCAACAGGGGTGCGACGTTGGGGTAGAGGGGGTGTGCTTTCAAAGAAATTTAGCCCAGCGAGTGGCAGGTTACAACCCTGCCCCCCCCTGCATTGATAACAGAAGAGCCAAGTCGAGCGGAGCGGAGCGACGAAAGCTTACATTCAGAGCCGAAATTAAATTACAAGTTGACTTGCCCCGAAATGGGATTCCATTTCAATGAATTTGTGGAAAAACACATAGACAAGTTGTAAACATGCCGGCAGCCAAGTATCTCAGCATAGTCTAAATGCATCGTTACGAGGGGAAGAGTGGCCTGTCCTTTTAGAGCAGGAAATATAAGCTTTTGGAATGAGTTTTGGAAGCCCAAAGACATAAGGTATTTGTATTTGTTGCAAGTAAAATTCTAATATGTGTCAACTCAAAGTAAACTCATGTTAATTTATTAAGCTTTTATAATTGTATCAAAAATACTATTTAAAGATTTTTAATTAACTTTTACATTTATGTAAAGAGCAAGCCACCGAATTCAGTATATTCTCTTTGTGGTATATTTTCTTTAGCATATATTTTCAGGACTCTCACCAATAATTTTCATTTAAAACAACGATGTAATTAACATTTATGTTGGGAATACCAGTATGCCCTACGGCACAGACAACGGAGGCGTTCGCCCAGAGAGTGAAACTTTTAAACGTCTGCCTATCAGTTCGCCCTGCGGCGCCTGAAAACTCGCAGCTCCACTTGACTATGGCTCCGCGCTCCTTTCAAACTCGCTAAAATAAAGTTTCATATTTAAATTAGTATGTAAAGTATCCGCAAAGCAACGCGGCGCACTTGATGTAAATTGAATATGCATAAGCAGCAGGAGGGAATATCATTCAGTATGCATGATAATTTCGTTCATTAACGCATATTTAAACAGGGCAGCCCCCGCTCTTTGTGGGATGGTTGACGGCTTGGGGCTGCCAGCTCCCAGCTCCCAGCTCACCTGCAGGTTAAGTAAGTCCTCCGGATCCGAGGGCCCCCGACTTCTCTGGTGTTTAGCATAATTCGATAAAATTGGCAAACAGAAAGAGGGGAGGCAAAACAAAACGAAAAGAAGCGAAATGAAGCGAACCGAGCAGGGCCGAGGGACAGGAAAGTGGAAAGACAAACAAAGGAGGAGCTGGCAGCACCGGAAGGACGGGAGAAGCGGAAAAGCGGAAAGGCGGAAAGGGCGGGCGGCACAAGGTAAACTGACCCACTGTGCGTTGCCAAATAGCGCATAATGAAGGCCGCCATTAGGAGATAAAGTCGGCAACAAAAATCGGTTGTAGCAGCTTAGTTGGTATCAATGATGGGGGGAAACTCGGATCGGTTGAACGGCCCCTAACTTTATACCACTAATGAGTTTGCGCCTTCACAGCAATTATGCGGCCCGCTCGGGGAGCTGGAGGCTGGCTGGGCGACTGGAGAGCAAACTTTGCTATCTGCTAAATCATTCTGTGCCCTAAATGTTGCCCCGAACCCGAGAACCTGGCAGACAATGCGATAGGCTGTCCCGCGGAAAAGTTACCGAAAAGTGTCAAAAAACTGGAAGACACAACAAACGGGGCCGGGCGACAGCCATTGATAGTGAACCGAAGACCAAGTTGGAAAGGCGGCAGCTCATTAAGGCCGCATTTCTTATTTGCGGCGTCTAGACTTCATTAAAAAGTCCGACGTTCACTTTTCGCTCGCATCTTTTTTGCTCCTCACCGAAACGCGCCTCGCGCCTGATGAATATTTATTGTGGCATTGACAGCTTAAACTCCGCTTAATGTTGTTTATTAAATGCGTTTAAAAACAATTACTGCACCCTCGAATTGGTGGTGAGGCCTTGTTCTAAATACTCAAACAATTATATTAAAAAAACACAACGGCAGCGGCGAAAACAAAATGCAAACTGAGCTGAGGATGTGGAGGCGGGAAAAAAAGGACCTAGACGAAATTGTAATGAAAAAGCCTTTGGGATAGTTTTAGCTGAGTTTGTGCAGTAACCGAGCGGCAACAAAGGCTATCCTTGCTACTGGCAAACAAGAACAATGCTTCGGTAGCGGCAGCGGCGGCGCAAAAAAGTATGCAACAGTTTTAAATGGCAGAGAAGGCGAAAGTACTCATACGCCCCGTTGGCGCTGCGCGATTGCGTGTGCATTTTGTTGTTGTTGTTCTCGTTCTTGTTGTTGTTGTTGCTTGCAGGCACCACAACAAGGGTAAAAAAAGGCAAAAACAACATGCAAATCTGTTCAAGCGCTTCTGATGTATTCAAGTTGACACAAATCTGGCGCAAATCCTCGCACACACACGCGGGCATACAGACACTCGGAGGCAAAATGGCAACTCAACTCTAAGCGACACTGACAAGGCAAACTAACACAGACACACACATACACACACACGAAGCAAAGAGTGTGTAATGGCGAGACTGACAACAAAACATTTATGAATAAAATAGAGAACAGCAAGAGAAACACCGGCAGCGACAACAACAGCAGCTGACGAGCGAGAAACGAGCAAATTAAAATCAAAATAACCGCAGGTGATGAGCCAGCAGGGAGTGGGAAGGGGGAAAGGCGGGAAAGCCGGGTAAATGGGAAAGCGGGCTTTGGGGGAGAAGCGGTTGCGCTGAGCTGGCGTGTAATTGAAAATAAGAATAACAATGGCCATGCCGGGACAAAGAGCGAAAGCACTGGCGCAACATGTAAACTGTCGCGGCACACGGCGTATGCGCAATATTTGATCACATGGCCAGGACTCATTTGTAGCCACTTAAAGTTGAATGAAATACACGGAATCCGGCAAGTGCGAGTCGGCGGTGCTCACGTTCCACAAACAATTTGCCAAAGTTCTTCTTCATTGTTTCAGCTGCGCGCGATTCGCGAGAAAGTGGCTGCCACCGTCGACAGTTTGCCCTTCGGAAATCGATGTGCGCATTGCACTTTGGGTGCGATTACATATTTGTATTTGTAAAATGAAATGGAATTTATGCACACCCCACCCCCTCTCGCGTTCTGTGGCCGTGCGTCACTGCCGTACAATACGTGTGAGTGATTTCCCCCGGGGGGGCTGGGGCCAAAATGCAGCTAGCAGGTGGAGCGGAGCGGAGAGCTGCCTGCGTCTGTCAAGTCACGTTCTGGCTGCACTTGACGGATGCGTAAGCGAATGGAAATTGAGCCAACTTTGGTACACACACATAAGCAAAATAAAATTGACAGCTCACTCAGCGGAGAAGCGGAGAAGCGGAGGATGGGATGATGGGGAGCTGGAGCCGCACATTAAGCTACGGGAAATTCTATTAAAAAAATTATCATGTTTTATTTAAAATAAAGCGAAAATTGCCCGGCCAAGTGGCGCAACCCCAGGTCGTTCCTCACTCATTTGTATGCGCTCCGCATGCGGCACACAAGAAAAATAACTGAAATAAGTGAAACGAGCGGGTCGTGGCAGGGGATCCTGAAAATGGCATGGCGGCTGGCTGAATGGCGGAATGTATGTCGGGGATTAGTGGGCGGTTATGCCCTTTTTTTGGGCTGCCGACACGCACAGAGGGTTACATATGCGACGGCGGTATGTGCGTTTGGGTGTTAAAACGCCACAAGTGACTTTGTCGAGCAGTTACAATTTGCTTTTTATTGACTGGCAAGGTGTCGACACGCGCAGGCATTGAACTGGAAATGTTCGGCAAAGGCGCCCACAGCCGCCCCCCGTGAACGGCATTGAACACTTTGCACTCACCTTGCAGCAGGCAGCAAATGAACACAATGAGTCGTGTATCGTTTGTGTATTTCATGTTTATCGCATAATATGTAATCCTTGGCGAAACAATAACAGAGATGGCAATGCTGATGACGACGCCGGTGTGCGGCGAATGGAAATCTGGAAATCCGCTGGCTGGGAAAACTTTTCTGACTCTGTCAGTTCTCTGCCGTTCTTGTGCTGATTTAAGCGTTTTTCCCCGGCTCCCTTGGCTTGGCTTTCTTTTGCCCTGCCCGCTTATTGTTGCCTGGTGGGACTTAGCTCGGTTTGTGTTTTCTCTGCGTATTACTTTCGGAAACTTTTCGCATAAACTTCCAGCCTGTTGCCATTAATAGTTGGCTCGATCCGTTGGCCAAGGACAAGTGCTCCGGCAGTCTCATGTGTTCCCGCTGCAGCCAGCTCATTAAACTCGGCTTTGTCCCGGTCCTGCAGCCTGCAAAGAAGAGCACAATAAATGGGTTTTAATAAAGTTTGATGGCCTGGCTAAGGTAAAGTTATCCTAATCGTTCGCCTCAGGTCCGGGCGGGGAGGGCTCTCTGATATACTGGCCTGCTTGTGCCATTTTTCACATTCTAACCGCCCCCAAATACAGTTCGCTTTTCAATTTGTCCTGCACTCGGGCTCAACGGGAGGTTGGCCGAGTTCATCATTTCCATTTCTCTTCGGGTCAAAGCACTAACAAAACATTTCCCTCTCCGAAGGCAGCCCGAGAATAATTCTCAATCAAATGACATTGTTTCGCTATCCGTTTCTCTTTTCGCAAATGACAGTAACCTCAATTTGGTCATCAGCAAATGATTTCGGTGACCGGAATGCAGAGACAACTTATTGATTGTGCTCATTGTTTCCTGGTTGGCACTCGGAATGAGGATGGAAATGGAAATGCTAGTGGATGTGGACTAGAAGTGGAAATGGAAATGAGGACTCATTACATAACACTCCCATCAGCATTAGTCTGTCATTTATTTTTGCCACCGGAGCGGAGCCACACTCTCCTCGCGTCAGATGTTCGAGTGGAAATAGATTTGCCCTGTGCCGAAACTTATAAATAAACGTTACAAATCGAAGGACGATGAACGAAGGACGAAGGTTAATGCCTGGGCGTTGCGTGGGCGTGGGCGTTGACAGCTGGCAAATGCCGCAGCTGAGGTCATAGGTTAGGCCATGTGTGCCGCCGCCGCTGCCACAAAGCATTACAAAATCGAACGAAATTAAGAATTCATATGGAAATGCTTTTGCCTTTGAGCAAATCAGAGCTGAATGAAAATCCATAAAAAACTTTCTAAAAACACACAACAAAATGTATTTCGCAAGAAGACGACCCACTGATGCCCTGCCCAGGGATTTCTTCCTGCGGCGCTGGATTTAAAAACGGCAGCCGTATTCCCGGTCTAACATTCCCACTCAGCTAATGGACGTTTGTCTAGCAAAAAACAATGCTCAAGGACACGTGCCGGCGCCCCCAGCCGTCGAAGTGCTCATGAAATGCGCATAAATCAAGGGGCCAGCAGTTCGTCCTGCGGTCTGATATCCTTGGATTCTCGGGCCGGGCCAAACATTTGGCGCTGCCAGGCTCTTAATGAAAAATGAAGCTGAAATAATCATAAAAAAGATGGAAGGAAAACAACTTTCGGGTGGCAGCCGGCAGAGCGGAAATGTAAATGCCAAGTAAACTGTGACGCTCGTCGCGTCTTATTCTTTTCGCATTTGGCAACAGAACAGAAACTTTGCCCGGACCCCCAGCCCGTGCCCGTATCCCGGCCCGGACTTTTTGTCCACACTCGGAGATGGATTTGTCTGTTGCGTTGCTTCATTATGCGCAGTGCCAGCAAAGTTTGTTTGCTTTCCTTCTCTGTCTTCCATTTTCCTGCTCAGCTCCTGGTCCTGCTCCTCTTGCCGCTGCTCCGGCTGGTCCTCCTCCTGCTGCTTGGCCCAAAGTGCTGCGCCTGCGATTATGCAGCAAAAAGTTTCGGAGCGCCGCCATTTTGCATTGCAAAGCGCGGGCAACTCAAATTGGGTTGCTCGAGAGTTATCCCGAATGGATGACTGACTGAGCAACTGAGTGCACAGCCAAAAAAGTTCCAATTCCATTGGATACTAGCTGCGAGAAATAAGAAATATATTCGATAGAGGTAATTGAGGTTTTTGAAGTTGCAAGATCCTTAGGGGATCGTTGTGAAATTCGGTCAAATAAATATAGTTCCTGTTATAAGTAGATGTAGGTTAAATACTGACACCTATCTTTAAGTACAAAATAGACACACTAAGTTTTTATATTTTAAAATCTAAATAGAATTCCCATAGGAACCGTTTATGCCTTAGAATACTAAGTTCCTTGTGTACGATTATACAAAACTCTCTAGATTAAAGTCTAAGTACAATCGGCTGCATTATCTCCGTTTAGTATGCCCCTGAGCATTGCTTTTCTCGGTGTTAAGGAACAAGCGAATGAACTGTTGGCTGCCAGCATTTTTCCGCTGCATTTTCCAGCTAAGTTGGCTAATTCTTAAGTTGCTTAAATATGTGCAAACATCGCGCGACAAATGTAATTCGTCTCCTGGCATTGTGCGCAGCGGCCCCGGAAGCTGCTTTGTGACCCTCCGTCCCCTCCCCTTAACCGCTCGTCAACCAACTCTGCCACTGGGTTGGCAACTTTCCTAGTTGCGGTCCCATCATATTAGAATGCAGCTCCATCCTCTGCTGAACTTTCGACACTGCAGCTCCGCAGTTTTCTGTGTGTTTTTATACCGCCCCCTTGCCCCGCCCGGTCCTAGCTCTTTTTCGTCCTGCAGGTCCTCCTTTGTATTTTTGTCTCTATCGGGGCGACTGTGTTGTTGTTATTGTTGGTGCTCTTGTTGACTGCAGAAGTTATTAAAGCTGCAGCCGCACTTTATTATTGTGAAACAAAACCCGAAACAACAACAACGAAAACGCAGAGCTGAGTCGCAAGTTTTTCCTTGGTCCTTGCCGTGTGCCTGTGTGAGTGTGTTTGGCGGTGTGTATCCTGGCACACTCACACACGTGCAAGCTGGTATTGTTTATCTTTCACATTGTTGACACAACTTTGTAGGGTCTGTCCGAGGGTCTGCTGTGTCTGCTCTGTGAGGGGAGGGGTGGCTTGGGGGGGCGGGCTGTGTGCAGTGTGTATCCGTGAGTAGCCGGGATATCATTTGTATTATGGTAATTTAATATGCATTAGCAAATGCCAGGACCCAAATCGATTATTTTAGCAATTATTATAATTTCCAAACGGCGATGGCCTGGCAAATTAAATTTGTTTCTCCGGCCAGATTTCCATTTCCATTTCCCCGTGCACCTGCACACACACACACACACACATCACACACATAGTGCCGCAAGTGACCTAATAATGTCGGGGGTCGCAGCTGAAGGGCCCGGCCCCGAACGGTTTGTCGTTGTCAGAATGTCAACCAGCTATTTACATCTCCGTACACGTGTTTGTGCCCATATGTGCATTGTGTCTGTAATGCTATTGATTTTTCATTTGACACACGGGTCGCACTTATCACCACCCACACGCGTACATTCATATATGCAAGGCGGACAGGTGGACAGGTGGATGGGTGGCCAGGTGGATGGGTCAGGTGTGTGTTGGTTTTGGGTGGACTGCAAAAGTTACATTACCAAAAATCGCATTAAAATTCAACAGGCTAAATTATTGTTGGCACAAAGTCAAAATGTTTGGCACTTAATCCAATTTAAAATACATTTTGCATTAGCGCTCGGGGCTAAATTCAGTGCGGATAAGCGGGGGCCTGGCAGTTAATTAGCTTTGAACAAAGCGGTCGGGCTGGAATTAAAGGGAAACCTCAGAGAGGTTTTCGCTCTCGGGGACATTAATGAGTTGTTTTCAGATCCATGGTGGGCACTCCACTAAATGGCAATCAGGGCGGAGAGTAAATCAAGCGAAGCTCTGTTGCTCCCACGACACTTCCGGAGCTGTCTGGCTTTCCTTTCGAAAATATATTAAATTCCATCTCCTGCCATAAATTCATGTGGCTTTGCTGTGGCAACCCAGGAATCACATACACACACTCAGACTCCTGGAAAATCCCATGCCGCTTGACAGATTAGAGACCAGGATATCGATGACAATTGATGGGCAACATTTATTTTTTGTTCATGCTCAGCTTCCTGCTAGATTCGCTCCGATCAAACGAAAGTGAGTCGTAAAAACATTTCATAAAATGCAGCTGCCAACTGCCAAAAAATAACAGCAAATAAGGGAATAAACAAGCGGCGGGCGCATGATTGACAATGCAAATTCATTGGGGAAATGTTTGCCGATGTTGTAAATTTTATTCGCCCGCACAGCTGCGGGGAATGTAGGAGTCACAGCCAGAGCCAGAGCCAGTGCTTGTCCCTGACGAGTGTTTCCTTTGATGGCCTTTTCATTGAGTGCTCAACTAATAAAGTTTCGCATATGTGGACAAATATCACGTGCTGGGAATAAAATGAGTTTATGAGCGCACACAAAAAGATGGAATGAAACCAACTAAAAAGTGTTTATGGTTCCCTCTTTTTATGGTCCCCGACCTCAGGCTGAGGCCGAACTATTATAAATAAATTATCATTTGACTAAGCCGGCACGAAGACACGTTTGATGGTGGCCATTATTTTTTTTTGCCAAGCGTTTGTCCCATGTTAATTTCGACTTTAACTTTTCGAGTCAGCAGTCAGCAGGTTGGGCCCCAAAATTAAATCAACAGCGCAGTGAAAACACCGTGAAAAATGCCCATAAAGGAAGTCGATGCAGCAAACAAAGGCCGGAACGGAGGACATTCATTGACATAAAACTTAAATTTTTAATGCCAGAGCCCCAGCCACCCCCTGATCCCCGATTCCGAGTACCCCCTCCCGCATTCCGCACTCAATGTGTGTCGTTTCAGGTGCAAGACACATAAAAAATAAATGAGCACAGTACAACAAGGAAAACGGTGAGAAAGGAAAGCCAAACAAAAATACAAGCGACCGGCGAAACACAAAGCAGCTCGGCGTGGAAAATAAGTGGAAAGCCACGGCGTGCCGCAATTGTGCGGGCAGAGAGGCCGACCGAGGGGAAAGGGAAAAATCTGAGGGGGAAGGACGACGGGTTCCACATTTTGTCACCCAGCCGCGTAACTTGCGACAATTTTTTATGGCAAACAAATTTTGTTTTTGTTTCTCGCGACGCCACAAACAGAAATCGAGCCGCGGCAAAGCCAAGACGGAGGCACAGGGACTCTTGGCGGAAAAGGAAATGAAAAAGTACTTAATATTTCACAAAAGCGGACTGAAAGGCAATTTACAGAGTGAAACGAAAGCGAGTGGAATATGGCAGACTAATGGAAATTGAAAGGCGAATATTCGGCGAATAACCAGCAAACGGAATTCAAATTCAATGGAATTCCCTAAGGGCTTGCGGCTTCCCCAGCGGAGTGCCATGTTCCAAATAAGCCAAGGCTCATCAGGGCTGTCTATAAATAGTTGGCCGGTTGGACCAGACCACCTCAGTCAGACCTTGCATAGAGAAAAGTTTTCCCAATCCCCAGAGAAAGTCCAAATTGACTTTGTAAACAGTATTTAAAAAAAGGGTTTGGAAGATTAACAAATTAAACAGAAAAAGGTATAAGCATCAGACTGGTTTTCTTTTATATCAAAACAATTAAAAAAAGATTCTAACTTATTTTTTAAATTATTTTAATAATATAGATTAGTTTATACTCATGAATACCTAAAGTAATAATTAATACGTCCAGTGTACGCATTCCTCAGCAACTAGCATTTCTCGTATTGCCAAGGCAACTTTGTGGCTACATCCTCCGAGTACCTCGGGGTCCTTCTCCATTTCCAGGCCGTCGGTCGGGCAACCGCAGCTCAACGCGACCAAAACCAACGCCTGCCCCTTAAAGGGCATCCATCGGCTTTCGCCCAACTCCCCACCACAATGATACGCCGCCCCTGACGTGCCACCCCCCTGGGCACCCACACAAGTTGGCGCGTGAGCCGCGAGAGAAGTCAAAAAATTAAATGCTATACGCAAGATTTGTTGGCTGCGAGTGTCGTACCCGTGAGGACCTGGCATTAACCTGCAGGCTCCGGGCACCTGTGCGTATGAGTGATACGCAAGGGTCCCCCCTGTCTGCGCAAGAAAAAAATAAATTTTACATGTGAAGCGAATGAACTCCAAATTGATTGGCCTTCCCGAGGGGTGGTGTGTGTGTTTTTGGGTTGCGTAAATATTGAAATAATTAAATTGCATTTTAATAAATTATATGAAAATGTATACATATTTGAGGACTCAGAGTGCGGCAAGCTGGCGGCTCTTGGAGTAACCTAATTATGAGCAAACCACTTAAGCTCCTTAATTGGACAAAGGCGAAAAGGGTCGGCTCGGACACGTGAATGCGGTCAGGAGAGGGGAAATAGTTCTGAAAAGTATCCCTAATTTGATCAAAACCCTTGGAGTCTTATCTCACTCTCAGCTTTCATATAATTGTGGTTCCGCCCCGTTCTTCCCGTCGCCTCCTTTAAAGACCTGACAAGAAAGCGATGCCAGCAGCTCGTGGAGCAGCAGACCAATCCCTAATCCCTATCCCCGACCACCGAGCTCCCTCCCCAGGGATCCCCCGGTTCGTATTGTTGACTGCGCCGGAAATTAAGCGCACCGGCAGAAGGAAGTCTGCCCTAATGTACTAAAGTGAAATAACGTGTATGCCATATCTTGGAACATGCGGATGGCAGTAAGCACAGATACAGACACGCCGATGCGGATACACAGATACCGAAACAGATCCTGCAGCCTTGCAAATAATGTCAGGAAAGAATCTATACATTTCAACAAGTCTAATGCAAATTGTACCTGGCTCATGCCACGTCTACATTTACACTTATTTGCATTCGATCCGGCTTCGGAGAGTAACATTTATTTAAACTACATAGAAAAGCATTTCGTGATGAAATTTCCATTCCGGGAAAATCTACGTCGGTTGTGCAGCGATTTCGCTTATGATAACCATTTGCCGGAGGGCAAAACTTTCGGGCCGCCGCGATGCCAATCATATGAGAGAAGGCAATGCCAGCATAATTTTTTCTGCGCGACGATAAAAACTTTCTCCGGCCGGAGAGGAAAATAGAGGGTGATGGTGGTGGGGCATGGAACGGGGAGAAAAAGCAAATATGAAGCGCGCTTGGAAAAACTGTTTGGCGAAAAAAGGCGACATATAATTGGAAAACTTTCGGTAAAAGGCGATGGCGACAAGGCAAAGTGTGAAGAAATATTTAAGTTCGTTCAAGTGGCGTGAACTAAATTGAAAATAGAAGGCAGAAAAAATAAAAGACCTGGAAATGGGAAAACGAAGAAAACAGGTCTGGCCCTAGGCGGAAGTAGTTGCTTAACTATTTATGGAATTATTGAAATGTCAATTACCTTTCTATGGCCAATCAATACAGAAATCGAAGCGAAAGGCCAACGGGCCAACAGAAAGAGCAAAAAACGGGGAGGAACATACAGGATGAGGCCAGGGGCAGGGGCAGGGCGGGCGTATTGATAAATATCGCTGAATGCATAATTTAATTGACTTTTATGGGTGTGTCGGCAAGCCCCACAATTTACACCATTGTTTGTTTTTGCATATAATTTCAATTGAATTTTAATTGAAATTATGACGACTCTCCGGCCCCGGCGAGCCGAGTGGAGCGGAGCTCCACTGAGCCGGGCTCAACGGATTCGCACTGAGCCATTGTTTTCCTAACCGTCGCGCTTTGTTTGCGCGACCTGGCCATAATTTCAGTTGCGGTCACAGGGCGGGATTATAATGGCAACCATTTAGCATATTAGAACAGCTATTGTTTGCGCCCGACTCCCGCACTGATCAACCCCCCAGGGGTCCCAGTGCATCGGTCCAGGGGTCAGATCCTGGCTAGGACGTGCCTAATTGCCCCCTCCTTAAGTTTGAGTGGGCACAAGTTTGGGTGGCAGCCAGAAATAAACAATAAACGTAAAATCCATAAATTAATAAATTATTTATTTTAAAGAGCTCCATTGTCTTTCCTGTCACATTTTTTCATTGCCTTAAAATCTCCGCTTTAATTTTGATTACATCCTACAAATGAAAACTAGTTAGTCAGTAAAGAGTAAACTATTTCTAATATATTTTTCTTTACTTCTTTACCTCTCCTCCTAAGAGATGCCCATAAACCCCATAAAATTGGTGGAAATATGTTAGAAATTTAAAGTGGCCCTGCCTTATTGTGTAACATTTGTTTTTATTAGAGTTCTTCTCTGACCCTTCCTGTACTTGTACTTTTTCCTGTCCTTTCTGCCGCATAAGTAAAGAAAACAAATAAATATATTGCTGCCTTGGCCAGGACTCACACACACCACGTACACATATTCCGGCTCAGTGTGGAGTGGCTTTCATAAATTTGATATGTATGCGAATTCCTTTCGGTTTGTGGTTGGGGCTTGGTTTTTGTCAAGCGATTGCCATTCCCTGGGCATCACAGGTTGCCACCAGGCTTCGCTTCCTTCATTCGCAATTATTTTGAGCTTCGCATTTGCCATTTTAGCCTTAATTAGATTTCCTGCCACTCCCCGCCATCACCGCGGTATTTGCACTTGCCTTTGATGGGGTTTTCATTTGCCAGGCGTTACGTGCTGTGTGTCTTGCTGGCTGATAATTCCACTTAGGCGAACAAGAGCTGGCCAAAAGAACCCGCTGTTGGCCCGGGCTCTGACTCTGGCTCACACGCTGGCATGCACTCGTTGCCGCGACATGCAATTCGTAATGGCCATCAATCGGCGGGGCGCCCGGAACTTTAATTGCCCGCACACGGCTGGGGCTCAGTCTTGGGAGCAAAAAAACGATGAAAAGCGCACTCGCCACAAATGTGTTTTCGCGCCTTCGCCTTCTGACTTGGCCACTGGCTCAGACACACGAACTTCGGTCCCAAGTGTTCCCGATTGCCACTCGATTCAGTCAATATTTCGAAACCGACGAACGACCGCTGTGCACGTCCTTTCGACAGCTCGCACCGATTTCAACTGAAGGGCTACGGACAGGAGCGTCTGGATTTGTTTATGGCTCGTCCTCGTAGCGAGTCCTTCGTGCCGAAGGCTCGGCGCCAAAAAGAGCTTTTTAGTACACTGAGCGCGGTCGTGAATATCGTAACTCAAGAGAGGGAAAAAACGTTCTCTTAGCTGCTTTGCAACAGGCATTCAAGATTATAGAACGTGAAATATAAATTGTTGTTTTTACCTTAATTTTATTCTCTTTAATTCTTAATCTTCTTTATTACTTAATATTGCTTTAGAATTTTTAGTTTGCATTCATCAAGTCCTTTCATTTAAAAATATTAATTACAATAATAATTAAAAGGCGCTGTAAATTCCAGTCATCTTCTGATAGAAAGTACATGTCTCTATCAACCAGGCGTATTCTGCCTTAACGTACAATATGTTCAAATATAGTTTCTAGTTTTGAAAGTATGCATATCTCCAAAGAAAGATTGTCATAGGGACATTGCCTGTTTTGTCATCTCCTCAAATTTATTTCAGTTTCACCCGCTCTTTTTCAAGGAACTATCATTCCGTTGGCCGTCTTTCGATGTCTAAATTATCTAAATTAAACTGAGTGTGCTATTGGCCAAGTAGCATGTTTTCGCTCATCCATACTCCAGTCCAAACACAGTACAAGGCTATTCCCGTTCCCGTCTCCTGCCGTTGAACGGACCGGCCAAAGACACACTCATCCTGCAACCAGGTCTGTATTTTAACCCGGACCCGTGTCCGTATGTATGTGCCACTCAACAACGCTGCGGTTTCATTTAGCCAACCGAAAAATTCTTGCCAAACAAAATAAAGAAAACAAGAAGAACCAACTTGGCCGAAGCTGAGCAAAGCAAAGCCAAGCGGCAACGGAAATTGTTAACCTTTGGGGATATCAAACATTTACGATTGCGTGGCAGTGGTAGCGGCAGCAACATTTAAGTTTTTATCAGCACAAAATAAAGTTTTGGTTTACGGATTGTGTTCCAGGCCGCACCTCAGCCGAAGCCCCTTCGCCATTCCGCGCATTATTTGGCCAAAGGCAGCCACAAGTGCCCAGGAGCAGTAGTGGCAAGAAGGGAAGCAGGAGCAGGAGCAAGAGCTAGAGCAGGAGCAGGATCTGGGGCTGGAGCTGTATCAGGGGCTGAGGGGTCGCTTGTGTTGATTCTCGGGCACGCAGAAGTTTTATTCTTTTCAATTTCGCCTTTCTCGGCGAGTACTTTTAAGGGATTTAAATTTCTGTGTGCTGCCGAGCAGCCAACACAGCAACCCTGGGAGCGAACACGTCGGCTGCCTGGGGACCAGGTGAGTTCTTGAGCTTCTTGTTGGCCTAATCACGGCCTTATTTTTATGCGCACAATCGGATGCACAAATGCATTTTGGTGTTGCCAATGCGACTTGCGTTTTTGGCCGAAACAAGAGCGTGATAAAGTTACCCTAATTAAAAGTACAGATATTTTCCAGGCTTTAGATCACACATAATACCCGGATATACTATAAGTACTATCATTAATTGTATTCACGTCAGAGTCACCCTTGGTATATTTGCTATTCATAACGCATTCAGATATTTTTCATAAAGTAACACCAGGCTGTCATAACATCATTACATTTCTACGTTTTACTCAGGAACAATGCCAAATAAAAAGAAAGGCTATGGAGCCTTGCTACAAGGCGCAACTACAGTAAGACCCGACAATAATGACGCCTTTCTTGGCTTAGAAGACCAGGCTGGTCCTTCAAATGTCGTCGACACTAGCGACACGCTAATAGACTTGGAAGATATGGCTCACGGAACGGATAACCATGGAATACCTTTTATCCTGGTAGATGGCGCGGCCTATACCACGCGTAGCGGCCTAGACCTGGCTCTTAGCCGAGTAGAGCAGAGAAGGATGGAGCAGGTACTCAAGGATATCGATAGCAGTGACCTTCTCCATCTCGAAGATACAGAGCCACCTCCAGAACTGGATAACGACATTAATCTCAGTTCGAAGGCTCTGGCAGAGCGACAAGCTGCGCAGCAGGACCGACGACTTCAGCAGGATATAAGCAATCTTACCTTTTGGCCACTGGAGGCTGACGCCAGTACCACCCCAACCAACAGAATGGACAACAGCTATACCATAGAGCAGGTTATCCAAAAGCTTGAGCAGCTGCGAGGCTTTTCTAAACAGGCTCCACCACCGGATAAGGAGGCACCGGTAGCCAAGGTACCCATGCGACCCGGCATTCAGCGAGAGGGCACCTTCGATATCAAGCGAAAGAATGAAGGCGATAAGGATTCTGATCTCGATCTAGAGGCAGCTTCCTCAAAGAAATCCCAAACGCTGAAAACCCCGTGCCGAAGTGGGATCCCCAGTCTCACAGGTCCTAAGCATCCGGAAAAGAATTATTCGGCTGCAAGAGCCCGGCAGCTCGCCAACCATATCGGCGATCTTCTCGCGGAATACCACACTTTGAACCAGGAAGAAGCCCACATCAAGCTGAATGAGGGATCCCCCTGTTCTTACTTGGTGACGATCTGTCCCGCTAATGGAGCCTCAAACTGCTCAGTGGTACCGGTCCCAAATCCGAAATTCAACAATATTCGATTTTCCCAGATTCAATCGTCGCCGAATATAATTTCTTATCCTAAACGTAAAAAACCAGAGCTGAACTCCAGGGTTATCGGAAGGAACTCCACTACACCGGCTCCTTTGAAGCAGGCTTCCCCAGTGACATATAGCAACGAGCGTGGCAGGTCGCAATATTTGCAGAAGACGCCAAGCTCTTTTATAAATATTCCTTCCCCTCCAAGATATTACCAAGGCCGGAAGAGAGATTGAGGTGATCAAATGTATTTAATTGGCTTTCCTTCAACGTTTTTTGACAAAATTTAATTAAAATAGTTTTGAAAGAACTGCGCTTATACACGCACATTGAATGCATTTCTCATTTTTGTACATTTAGAGTAGATTTTAATTTATTTATTTAGTAAGTCCTGAAAAGGAAAAATAGCAGAGATTGTGTTTTTACTGCTTAATTTATAAAGTGGTAAGTTGAAATCATTTAAGAGAGCGTGACGTATACATTCACCTTAGCTCGAAGGATGTCGTAAGCAAACCACTGGGATTGAAAAAGGAATTCGCCGAACGGAAACGGAATAACCTCCTTGACCTGCTTGTTAAGAAAATCGGCTGTCAGTTTGTCCAAAATAAGATCGTGCTGAAAAAAACTGCATACAGTTTGTGACATAAGCATTATAAATATTTTGAACTCACATCATACGGACACGTGTGGTTCATGTTGGAGTGGCTTTTGATAAAGCCATACAGATATACAATCACTGGGCTTGAATTTTGATCTCTCAGGAACTTACAAGCATCCACGGAGACGTTGTACAAATATGGCTTGTAGCCACCGAATCGTTTCAGCAGCGCAAAGTTTACCTGCGGGCGGGGCTCTGTATTAGTCATAAATAAATTAAATTGCCTGCGATTAGAACCTTGACATTGGTAATGGGTGTTTCGTAGAGGTTCACTTTCAGGGAAATGTGTTTGAAGCTCCGATTGACCGACTTTAAATGGCAATACTCAAATTCATTAAACTTCGGGTCCATGGAAGTGCACTGCAAGTTGGTAAACTCCACCTTGCCGATGACCTGAAATATTAGATGTTACATTTTCCTCCTTAAGTAACTCTGTACAATGTCTTAAATAGTGAAGTTAAATTTGAATCTTACTTTATAAAGAACGCAGAGAATCACAAGAGCCTGTAATAAATGAATGTTCACAAAACCCATCTTGAACAATGCGGGCAAACTGTGAAAAAAATAACGCTTAGAGCGTTTTGTTCATTGGACAGAACGGAAGTATAAAGCAATTAAGATCTCATCGAGCACACTCAGTTTTAAAATATAATTGAAATTTTTAGAAATATATCGTAGGTTGGCCAGAGCAATTAATCAATACGTGTGTTTTGAACCATAGATTCTATATTTATAAGAGCAATTATCTTTATATCGAACTTTGCGTCGAAATTTTATTTCACAATTGGCTTTGTTTTGAGTACGTTTTAAATGGATCCCAATTCTAAGCGGAAACTTTTTGCACACCCTCAAAAAAAAAGGTAAATATAATTAAAAACAATTTTTAACTTCGGGTGTCTCGGTAATTTCAAACAAAGTTATTAGGTCACACAATTTATTTTTTATTTTTGGTGTGTATAAACTGATTGCGAATCAAAATTTGTAAAGAATTTTTAAGTTATTTATCATTTAAAAGAATCGCAAAAAAGACCTAATTGGATGTAAATAGTGTTATAGCTCAAACTACAATTAATTATTTGTCAAAAAACAATACCTCTTGTTCCTAATTACGTGGCTGACTAACATCAAATCATTTGTGAGTGCCTCCTTGCCGAAAAGTTGACATTTTTGCTTACTTCCTGGAGGAGTTGCCTAATTGCAGGACGGTCTCCAGCCTGGAGCCAGGCCACGCACTTTCATTGCTCATTTCCGAGGTGGCCTCGAGTGCGTGGCTGCAGCTCATTTTGCTCGGTTTGCGCAATTGTGGCCAAAGTGTTTTCAACTTTCCTCTGTCATTTTGCCTGGAGGTCGAATCCGAAGACCCCTCCCCGGCCGCCCTACGAGTCCATTTGGATTTGGAGAAATGTCGGCCAAGTGCCCGGCCCGGCCCGGTCTGGCTTGGCTTGTGCCAGTTGGCAGCGCTCCTGCTGCAGGACCTTTTGCGGCCGCTCTCTGCCTCTTGTCATCTGTCGTTGGACACAAATTGCAAGATTGACTGTCGGCTAAGGGGTGCTGCAGAAGGGAATGCAAAAAAGGCGACGGTGGTGAGAGGGGAGCTGGGGGAAAAGTTTTCATTAGTTTTAATTAAATCCCAAACAGCATTTCCATGCTGCACTCCCTCCGAGGCGTGTGTTCTTTAGAGGCTTTGTCAATGAGTTTGCCCAACAAAACCGAATTAAAAAGACATCAAAATTAATGACACTTTGCCCAGGGGAGGGGAAGGGGGATGGAGTCGATGTGGTGGTGGGTGTAAGCCCGACCAAAAGGAAGCCATGGCAACAGTGCCACTCGAAGTGCGGACAACATTTGTGCAATTTATTTGCCTGTTTTTTGCGGCGCTTCTGGACGCTCGCATGTTGCTAAATAAATTTCATGATTTACTGCAGCCATACGGGAAGCGCGAACAAGGAAAAAATGACAGTTGCCAGTGGCCACAATGTTTATATAGTTGTCGCGTGGGCGTGGCACGTCCTGGGAGGCGTGCGAGCAGGGCAGAGGCTGTCGGTACATGAAATTTGCAATTAGATTTGGCGAAAAGGCAGCCGCAACATCCGCCCGGCGTCCCAGTTCCACTTGCCGGCAGCCAGAAGCCCAGTAACCCAACTTCGTTCGCCGGGTCCTGGCGAAATATTTAATGCGGAAAGTTTAATCGCAACGGCTGCGGCAGCTGCAGCGGCAGCGGCGCATTTCCGGCATTTGTTGGTTTTTAGACTGCATTTCCCGCAGAAACAGCCACAGCAACAGCAACAGCAATAGCAACAGCACCAGCGGCAACAGGACATGGCCATCGCACAGGCTCATGGTTGACATCATCAAATTTGATGCCGGGCATTTACGGACACAGCCATCCTCGCCGCGGCCTGTCTTCTGGGGATCGGGATCGGGGCTGGGCACGGGAATGTCCGGACTGCGGACGCACTTTCGCTGCGGCCGGCCTTTGAGCATCCAAGAAATTAAATAAATTTTTGATTAGCCAGTTGGGCCAGCTTCCGCACGAGTTGCACCAGCCAAGCCACATCTGTAGATATATATTCTGCACTCGGCCCTTTGGAACGAGGCGGCTTTCGCTGGGATTTAGTTTCGCTTGCGGCGGTGGACCGCTTTTCCGAGGACCTCTGTGTAAGTGGCCTGATTAGCTGGGCATCCGATGGTACATACAGGGGTCAATTCGGGAATGAAGTCAGTTTGAAGTCTAGTAACTAAAAAAATGCAGAAAGAATAAAATAAATGTTGTATACAGTTTGGGTTCGAGAATCTTTTGGAGGAAATTTGAACTCATTTCAGGCTCAGTGAAAGTCGAATCTGTCTTTTTCCCAATTTTCTTTCCCGCTAATTGGCGCACTGGTAATTTCGCGAAGAACTCCCTCGGTTCGGCGAAATGCTAGTGCCACACAATTAGAATGCACAACAAATAATTACATAATAAATTCGCCGCACAGCTGCAACTGGGAATGCAACTGGAAGCGCTGCGTCTTCCGGTGGCAGCTGCCACGAAATGTAAATGGAAATAAGTGGCAGGACGTGGACGGGTCCCGCGGGAGGAGCGCGTCCTTGTTTGCGACCACGTTTACAAATGCCTTCGACTAGTTGAGCACTTGATCAGCGAGTGTCTGGAGCGGGAGCTTCCGCCATCCATATCCATTCTGCTCCCACTGCAGTTAGTGTGTGTGTGTGGGCGACGGCGAGATTAATAAAATTTATTATCATGGCGATAGTGGCAAAACAAACTGAACAGAACGCCCCACACATCCCCCAAAGTATTTATGTGCCCGACGCTGAAGCCAGCGGGGAGAACATATCAAAATGAAGTAAAATTCATTTTGCAACATTCAGCGGGCGGCGAAAGCAGCGCCCGAGAGCTCGAATGCAAACCCAAATTGCAAATGCTTCTGGGCTGCCGCCGAGAGCTCAGTGCCGAGAGATCCTCCGCTCCATTCCGGAGGGCAGAAGCAGGATGCAGGGCTGAACGGAAGTTCGACGCCCAAGTGGCAGTGGCGATAATAGCGCCCTGCCATGTGCGCTAAAGTATTAGCATATAAACATGCACACTCGCAAACGGCGGGCCGCAAGAAAAACTTTTGACTGCAGCGGCGCTATCAGGAGACACATAAATATGAGAGCGCCAGCGGGGCTTGAGAACGGCACTCGGAGAAAGTCCTAGCTGGATATAAATAGAGCGTATTTATAGTTGTATTTGCGGGGTCATCAATTTAGCTTAAAAATAAACACAAAGTCATTAGAACATAAGGTTTAGATTGGATGGATAGCTTGACTCTTACTAAGCTTAAAGGTATTGACATATGGAAAATATAGTTTTTAATGAAATGAATAAAAGAAAATGATACTGATCACATTGCGAAAATACAAAACTGCAACTTAAATATATTTCGCATAAATCTTGTCCCAAGAAAAGTATATTTTACTCTCAGTGCACTCGAAGGGGTAGCCAAGAGAGTGGCGACTTTCTAGGCAGATATATGGAGTGTAAAAGTGTCATTGCCACGCCCATCTCCCACTACTACCCACACCCGCTGCTGTCCATGCAACTGCAGCAGAGTGGAATTTGAATATTATTGTCACCCCCATACACACACACACCCCCACACCCAGACACACATAAAGGGCACACCCGTGGAACAGGCACGAACACAGGTTTACTTGGACAGACCTCGACCTGGAGACCAGAATGGAGATAGAAGCGGAACCAGAACCAGAACCAGACCAGCAGCTACGCCACTATTTAATACTGTTTGTGCAAAATAATAGTCAGCCCCCCCGGGGAGAGGGGGCAGGCGAAGGAGAACAAGGGAGAGCAGGCGAGAGGCGCCCCTGGCGGTGCCGTAAATTCAAATTAAGTCGCCCAACTTGCTGACAGTTAAAATCTTGGTAACAAAAATGTGCAGGGAGGCCCCCACAGGAGAGATCAGCACTGCACTGGGCCACACTGCGTATGAGTGTTGTCTCCTGCCGGTGTGTCTATGCCCATTTGCATCCGTGTGTGTTAGTTGGCAGTTTGTTGAGCATCACACGCAGTTGGTTTTGAATTTATTGCCGCAAAATGCAGCAGAGCAGGTATTCCCCAGAAGTGCAGATGGATTAAGTGAGCTTTTTGCCCCGAGTGAGTGTGTGTCTGTGAGTGTGATTTCGTTTCATTTTAATTAAATACTTTGCCAAGCTTTCGTGATACGCCAATGGAGGGAAAATGTCAAGGCCTTCTGCTCGCTTTCACCTTGCTCCTCATCGCCGCCCGACTTGGCCCCTCATCTGCCCGGCTAGCGCACTTTACCTCATTTCCGGTCGCTTCGAGTGGCCCAGGCAGCGTGGTCAACTTTCATTGCAGCAATTTGGGGTCATCATTGAAATCAATAAACGCCGGCAAAGTGGTTCAAAGTGCGATTTTAAGGCAACGGGGAGCAGAATGGAACGAAACGGTGAGCACTTTTCCTGTCCCAGACAAAGTTGAAAGATTTCTACCGGCCCGAAAAGTTTGTCTGACCAGGTCAGGGAATTGTGGTGCTGGTGGAGCTCTGAATTATGACGAGCAGATGTAGACGGAGATGGTGCTGCCCTGATAGCCAAGTGGCAATTTCTCTAGTCCACACTGTAATCAAAATAAAATAAATTTTGGAAAATCGTGTTGAAAATGGACTCCAAGGTGGTGGTGGTGGTATATTCTACTTCAACTCGATGCAGCATCTATTAAATTTTACTAAACAAAAAACCTTCATATTTATGCTGACAGAGAAACTACGATTTATTTGATAAGCAAGATATTTTTGTCTTTGACAGAAATCATTGTAACGAAATGCCTTTAGTTTTTTGTCTAGCCTTTTGTCTCCTATGAATAAATAGAAATAAATATATGTATGGTGGGGTAGTGAGACTTGGAAGAACAAAGTAAACGTTGGGTATCAAGTTTAGCCTTTTATTGTGCGCCATTTCCGTTGCCGTCGCACTTAAGCTTACAATCAATTCCGGAGCTGATTGCCCACTACACCCGAGCGTTTAATAATAAAACTCAATTTCATCCTGCGCCCCTTTGTGCCTCGTCTTTCTGAGAGCTCGGCCGGAAATTTGAAGCCAATTAAAAATGCATTCAACGGCAGCGCGCCAGGAAATAAGCGGCAAAAGAAAAATGAAAAGACAAATTGACAGGCGGTCGCCGGGGAGGAAAAATGCGACCTGAGCCCCGCTCCTTGACTGCGCGAGCCCCGGACAGCTCAAGGACGAGTGGAAGAATCTCGGCCACGATGCATCTTTCATGGAAATAAATATGATTGCTGTGATCCGCTCAATCAGTCAAATGGACCAAATCGAGGATTTTAATCATCGCCGGGTCGGACCACAAATAGTCGCTGGCAATGCCACAAAGGCGGGTACTTGACGGGAGCATTAAAAGGATTGCAGGGCAAACAAAGGCAAGGACCGGGTGCTGGGCGGGATGGAGGGAGGTGGCTTTTAAATCCGAGGCCCGCAGGTGAGGGGTGTGAATTTACCGGAAAAGTGCACAAGAAACGCCACTTTACATGCCAAATCGTAAATATTTCGCCATGAAAACAGCACCAGTGCCTGCCAGCCTGGAGTGGAGTGAAGTCGTTTCATTTCTGCAGGTCTGTTTTTTTGTATATTTTTTTTTTCCATTTCCACCTGTAACGGCAACGGCAATGGTAACTGTCGCCCCGGCAGTGGCAGTACGCATCGAGTGTGAATGAAGTGCGCTCTCGGGCGCTTTGCGGCGTTTTGCCGGAGTAGGAAATGAAAAACACTGGAATAATACACAGCACAGAAATGCCGCTCCAAATGTGTTTTTTTTTTTTCTGTTTTTAGCACACTTCTCTATGACACTTGGTGGCCGGCAGTGAGGGGCTGGAGATGATGCTTGTCGAGCAGGTTGCCTAATGGCAAGCGGGCACGGGAGCCACCCGATGAACCGACTCGGGGATACTCAGTAACAGGCAAATCATAATCGCATAATCTGTATATAGAAATGAGAGTTAAAACGGTGTTATAACAGCATTAAAAATAAATTCTTAGAGACAAATATAGACTTAAACAGTACCCTACACATTAATTATTATTTATTCATTCGTTGTTCATACTTTGTTCTGAGTTCTTTTAAGTTAAGAGTAATCATAATTATGAAAGACTCTTTGCAACCATTATACCCAACTAATATCTTTGTCAGAGTGAGCTGCCCAGAAACTGACACCTCGTAATTACGTGATGCTGTTTTTAGCAGCTAAAAGCTGTGCATTACTCCGATAATGTTCCCGGAGCTGCTGCCGGTGACGTTGACAGTCAAGAGCAGCCGAGTGCAACATAATATTCAAGGTACCTCGGGCTAGACTTTAATTGTGGCTGCCACAACACTCTTAAAGCAGCTTTGATTCGGAAAGCGAGACCCTGGCCTAGGCAAAATAGACCCGACTTTGGTAAGGAAAACTTATCTCACTCCAGCTCCATCCTGTCCCTCGGTTTCCTTGCCACACATACCTTGGCCCGTAATCAATTTAGACGCTGCCCCGGCTCAGTGTTGTGGGTTTCTTGGGCATATCCTTTTCTAACTGCGGCTCCAGCTCCTTGGAACAAAGGGTCGCCACTGCCCTGCGCCTGGGGACAGGAAATGCATCTTGGCCCAGGCAGCTGGCAGCTGGCTGTGCTCCTTGGACTTGGCCCATGGAGCGGCCCTTTCATGCTGTTGTTCATTTTTGACATAAACATTATGATGCATTCGGTTCAGTAATTTTTATTGTATTTTTTCCCAGCCAGTCGCTGGTGCCCCCAACTTTCCCCTGATTTCCCCGAGTCGAGCTGAGCTGCCCGCGAGCAGTTTCGATGTGCCTGGGAAATGCTTTTGTAGTGCCGGCTGCCGCCCCTGCTGCCTGCTTTAATATAACCAACGATTCCCGAGAGCTTTTGTGGTCATTTTGCTTTTATTAAAAGTACTGGGCCCTCAAGTATGGCATTGCTGCAGTTGTTTATTATGTGCAAGATTTCTATGCTGCCAAGGAAAATTATTATTGTGCTTTTCCCATATATATATATAGATTTATGTGCGCTGCTCATGTGTGTTCTTGGCCCTTTACGCACAATAAATAATGCACAATATGGCCGGGGGCAGTACATTGTCCGCTCGACTACGGACCGCACTCCTGAAGATGGACGGACGGACGGACGTGCGGACTGACGTTCGGCTATTCTCTAATCAAACAAAATTCAATCACTCGAAATTCATTGCATACTTTTCAACGATCGCCGAGGGCAGGGGATGATTTACAGAGCCTTTATTATTCATGTATTTAAGGACTCGTGCGAGGGACTCTGGGGATTCGCTTTTTTGTGATTTCATTTTGTTTGATTACTTGTTGTTCTCGTCAGGATTTTGCTGCTCGAGTATGTATGTTCTTGTGTACTTCCTTGTTGGCTTTTTGCGTATGCAAATCCCCAAAAGCTCGGCCAACTGGCTGGGAGATAAGTGCATTTGTCAGTCATTCAATTTGCGTCCCGCCCGCCCGGAGTATGGGTCCTTGTCGTCGCACGCTTCTCTCCTGGGTGAAACACCAATTGTTTTCATTGATTTTATTTCAGAAATTCCCCTTTTTATCCCCATGTGCTGACTTGTTGATGGCCAGCTATTTGACGGTGTATTGAGCTGGCAGCCAGGGCTCAGTCGGAACCAAAACAGTGTGACTAACATGTTGGCTGCTTATAATTCCCCGACGTATGTAGCTCTGGCCAAGTATTCCGGCTGAAGAGGAGTTATATGCTGGATGCCATGGCAGTAAATTTAATAAAGAACACTGAAGTAGAAAAGTGATGAAATTGCTTCTAAAATGCAGGATATTGCGATGGATCGTTCAAGACAATAGCCAATCACTTTCCTGAGGTACAAGAGATAATTAGTTTATATTACATTTTCCTTCGTAAGTTTCTAAAGAAACCCTATATCATTTTCAAGACATTTCTCTCAGTGCCAGGCAGCCTGAAAAGTGCAGGCAAAGAAGTAGTTAGGGACTCTGGCTTGTCATAAGCACCAGCTAATGTCCAACAGTTGGCAGGGATGGCATCCTGCTCGTATATGCGTGCGAAGGGGATGCCGCTTCACTCGTAATTATATTTAATGTTTTTCAGTCAAGAACGTGCTGTTGCTTTCGGAGCAAACTTTAGTCCCATCACCACGACCCCCGTAAGTTTTCCCGACTCCTCTGGCCCCTCCGTGCCCATCTGCTTTTGTATCCTTGCTGGTGCGTGAGTGTGTGTGCACGTGTTTATGTGCGTGTTTACACATAATACTTTCATGCTCTTATTAGTGGATTAATGCCGGCCCTTACACCGACACACTTGGGCCAATTGGGTGCGGGCATCCAATTAACGGAGCATAAATCAAATTAACTCCGCTCGGCTGGGACAGAGATTCGTCCGATAGCCGCTGACAGGCGGCATTGATTTGCCAGCTAATTGCCAGAAAGGATTATGCGGCTCTTGCACTCGGACGAAGGCAAGGACGAAGACGAGAAGGACGAGGCAGCCGAAGGACAAAAGAACCAAGGCGGACTGCCTGAATCAACAGAGCAACAAGCAGATAAGACGCCCACGGACCAGATTCTTTGTTTCGACCGAGAACAAAGGGAATGCCTAATGGCAGATACACAGTCGAGCCATAAATCTTTAATGGCGATATGAGACGACAGCCTCCGTCCAGGGCAGATTAAAGGCTTTTAATTGTGAGGGGCGTGCCTGCAATCTGGTATCCCTCCCTCCAAGGGGGCTAACACGGTTCATCAATCTCTACATTCGGCGAACAGTCTGTTCGAACTCGAACCGGCAACATTTCCTAATTAAGCCGTCGGGCTAATTATGATTGAACATTGCGCATACGCAACGTCAAGCGAACATTACGCATACGCCCGCAAAGGGATTTGCAATTGGAGAGCATGCCTCGAATATTCAGCGATTTTTAGCTGGGTGCACCTGGCGTTGAAGCATTTACACATGTCAGACTGCGGTTTAATGTGTTTATGATACGCGCCATTATGCGAAAGGCCGACGAGTATGCATTTGCAATATTTGCAGCCCGGCGAAGTCATTCAGAGGGGCTTGGGCGTGGCGTGCACGCAAAATGCGCTTAACAGCTACAACTGTGTGTGTGTGGCTGCATAATTAAAACCCAAACAATTATAACAAGAGGGAAATCTGTAGTCAGCTGTGGCTTCCCAAAGCACTAGCGATTGATGGTGCCGCACGTCAATGGATGTATCAAAAGTATCCCAAGATGTGCATACCTTTGGCCTCCCGGTACATAAATGCAATTAGCTGCGTCGCTCGGCGGCGGAGCGGCAACTTTCGCAGGCATCTGGCAAAGTTTCGCTAACAAAAATTGAAGCAACTCGAAAGTTGCCAAAATTGCTTTTATAATGCGCAGCTTAACCCGCCCCGCGACTAGGCTAATAGGGCGTGAAATGGAATGAAAGCGGGCGAAGACAAAAATTTAATTTGCGCCAGCAAGTGCGGCGAATTAAATTCATGCCCGGCATGTGAGCAGTGCATTTTTCAGCTGCCTCTGCAGCGACACAAATGGCAACAAACTGTCAGCGGCAGCGGCCAAAAGGAGCCTTTGCCATCACCCTCCGCCTTCTGGCAGCCCTCGCAGCACATGCATAAAAGCGGCTCCTGTGAAGAGCTGGTGAAAGGGCTGGTGGGCAGGGGATGCTGCAGAACCGCAAATAAATTCAACAGCAGGCAGTTAGCTCACATTTTCTGGGAACCGCAGGATACACACCCCGACACACACTCCAACCGCACGCTTACACACACACAGCCCATTCAGTGAGTAAGAGAAATGTTAGACGGTAGTTTCGGACTGGCTCCCAGATTTCATTCACAGCTCCGGCCGCTGCAAATAAAACATTCCCGACAACTACTGCATGCACAAAATGCTCAAATTATTTATTTAAATTTGGGCAGACTCAAAACGACAAATGGGACAGCTTCATTGAATTAATCACGGCCAAAGCAAACTCTGCCACAACTATTCAATTTTCGACTTTCATGCTCTGCCAAAGGCCGAAAATTCAATTAGAGCCATTCGGGTCCGGTTCACTGGACGTTGATGGGCCAATCGATGGCTGCTAAATAAAGAGATAATAGATAATGCCATAATGTCTCCATCAACTGAGCCGACGTCATGTTTCAATTGCAATTACTCGCCTGTGACTTGTCACTTCCTGTGGTCCCCGTTTGCTCCGACACAATGTGGGTGATTAAAATTGTCGGCCCCAGCTTAATTATTGCAATTAGTTTCGGCAGGAGGTGCTCCGGGCGACTGCCTGACCCAGATTGTGTCTCGAGCCGGACAATTAAATTGTAAACACATTTATTCGGACCATGCTGAGCAGTCTCCTCCGAGTCAGGGTCAAGGCTCGGGCCATTCATTAGCCGGCTTAATGTGCTTCCGAAATGGAAATTTATGTGTGCTTGTAGCATTGCATAAGCAGGCCAAAAAATATTCGCCATAAATCTCGATAACTTGCATTTGCATCTGTGGGCTGCAGCAGACTTCCCTTCCACTCGGACGGCTGGCTGGCTGGCAGCCCTGGCAGCCGCGTGCACTCAGCTAAATGAAAACGTGCACGATTTTTCCAAATAGTTTAGTGCCAGGCAGCATGAAGCGTGTTATTTTATCTCTCAGCCCCTCCGCGCACAAGCAGCCGCATAAAGTAGGAGGCAGCGAGCGGCAAGATGCCGCAAAAGTAAAGCAGGTTGCAGCAGCAGCAGCAGCAAAGGCAGAAGACAGGCACCGCATATCAAGCAGGGGGAGGAGTTGGGGCTGAGCGTCCCAGTCCTTTATATATTTTTTGTTTCGCCTTTCGTGGAGCGAAAGTGTTGTGGCAAGACAATGCCGAGCAGAAGTTTAAAGCAGCTGCTGCAGGTCTCTCCGTCCCTCCGCAGGAAGCTGCTCCTGCCGCCCGCCCAGCCCCGCCCACTAGGCCAGGCAGTTTCGGGGCTGCCATGTAGGTCGGCTGTGTGCCATGCTTAATTTGATCATTTATCAACTGTGAAATACATGAGCTGCCTGCCAGCGGCCCTGCTCCGCTCCACTGACAAATCTAAACAGGCATGTAATCATTTCAGCTGAGGTCTTAATGCCGCAACGCAACGCAACGCCGACACTGCCTGCAGTTGTAGTCATAGTCAGTTAGTTAAAGTCCACATATTCCTTTGGCTTTCGGTTCCCTCCATTATCAGCGTCCTCCCCTCGCAACCTGCAGCCCCCTCAGACAGTTAGTTGTGTGCATGCTCAACGCGGCGTATGCGCAATATTTAGAATGCATGCTCGCTTTGTTGTCGCAGCAAGGAGAAGCATTTTCAGAGGACTCTCGGCCCGTTTTCGACATCGGCTTCTGCGGCTGCAGCTCGGAATTATAAATGACAGCGTTGGTTAAAATGTATAACAATGCGTGTGTCTAGACTTGATATCCGAGGGTTATTGGGCTGGGGCGGCGTAATAAATTGAAATAAATAGCAAGAAGGGAAGGTAACTTCAGGAAGCCGAAGCTGATGTATGTACCCTCAACGTGGAATTATGGAAATCGATCATAACTAAACTAATTAAATAAGAAATTGTATCGTATGAGATATATAAACAAGTTGCCCTGGTTGTCGCCTGAATTCTTAGTTATAAATACAATTCAATACTGTAAAGATAATGTTCCTATGAAATACGTACCCAAAAATAAAATAAAAACGTAAGTCCCATCATCGAGATTCATTTTTATTGTGCTTGAAATGAGCTACTCTTTCTGAGCTCCACTTTAAATGTTTACGGCGTGCTTCGTCTCGCATTTGGTCTAATTCTCGGCACTCGACTTGAACCCCGTTTAGCCAGTTCCTCCTGACCCTCAAAGCTCAAAGTGGCCGCCAGCGCGTCAACATAACATTTTTCGCTTTATAAATATTTGAACGCTTAAAAGCTGGCGAGGACCCGCCAGGATGGCACGAGAGCTGCAACTGCATTTAAAAGCAGCGGCACAGCACTCGCAGCCAGCTCCTCTGGCTGTTACGGATGTTTTGGCCGATTTCCCTACTTTCCCCAGTTTCCCCGGCTTCCCCGGTTTCCGGCTAGGGGAGCTGAGGCGATAATCGCATGAGGTTGAGCGCTTTATTGGCCTCGCTTATGCTCATAAAAGTCGGCCAGGCGAGTGGACTGAAGTCGTGTTATTCTGTATCCCGGCTGCACTGCATCCGCTTCGCATGCTGGAGATTTTGGGGCGGCTAATTGGAATTTGTTGCCGGCAATTAGAGTCCTTGCAGGCCAAAAAGCAGGACAAAGAGCAGCGCCGCAGCTGACACTTTAAGGCCGTTGAGGATCGCATTTGCATTAGCTCGTGCAGTCGCAGTCCAATAATAACAATAATAGCTGCAAAACGAGCCACTGGGGCCCCAAGCTCCTCCCGACCTTGCTGCGGTGGCTGTGGATTCGGACTCGGATACGGCATTAGTTTGCATTATCCTTGGCGGGGGTGTCGCTGGTTGGCTGGTAATACTGTTATTGTTGGCATTATTGCGCTCAATGTGGCACAAAAGTTCGCTGCCTCACAGCCACCCTGCCTTTGCCATGCCTCTGCCAGACCGCAAAGTTGCTATCCAACTTTCCGCTGTGCCTGCTTGACATATAAATTTTAATTTCTGCCCGCTTCCCCTCGAATAGAAAGTGGAAGCGGAACTTTGCGGGCAGCCGCACAGCACAACGCAAAACAACGCTGGAGCAAACACAATCTGGAGCTGAAACTAAAGTTGCATTGGCCACACTCGAGAGCAGCTGGCAGGCCCTGGAGTGGCCACTCTAGGACGTAGAGGGCCGACCAGCGGCGGTTCAAGGTCCTGGCCCCGGTACCAGCATCAATTTATGAAGCCGCAGGCCTGGCCAGTACACAGACCCAAGGACGGACTGACAGGCGGGCCTCGGAGCCACCGCCAGCAAAATGTAATTTATTGAGTCTGACGCTTGTCAGCGGCGTGTGAAGTGGCTGCCACCAGCATCTGGCAATTTATGTGGGCCAAGTCCGCTTTTTGGGCCAACTTTCCGCTTAGGCTGCTCTGCTGCCGAACCCTTTGAGACAACTTTTGGGCTCAACCGGAAATGAAAAGCAATGGCAAACATTTGCCGAAACTATAGGTGGGGCCTTAATAAGATTGCCAAGTTAATGTTTGGCTTCTCAAGATAAGTGCACAGGGAAAAAGTTAAGGTACTTGGTAATATATTCTAATATTGACAAAAATAATATAAATAATCACAAGATTACAAAAAATACTCGAAAAAATATATAAATAAATTAATAAATATATGTTTTTAAAGTCAATTTTAGAGAATATTAATTTAAAATATAGCAGAGCAAGGCACCGATAAAGATGTCAACTTTTCTCTGTCTCATATTCCCTGGAAAAGAAGAAGAACGACACATTAAACACTCCCCCCGCCCTTCCGGCGCCGTCAGCTGCTATCTCCATCTGAAGAAGGCACTCCTACTCTCGCGGCTCCTCTCGCTCCTGCTCCGCCTCGTCCTGGAGATGTCCTTTTGGAGCAGACCCCCCAGCCAAGTCGAAAGACAACTGCGGCTTTTATTGTTTCCGCTGTTGACATTATCACGGCAGCGACACCTGCCGGGTTGGGTCGGCGCGCATTTTATTGTTTTGCGCTTGATGCAATGTGACAGCATGTCCTTATGCCACTCGGCTTCCCTGCGCGACTCGTTCGTCCTTGCGTGCGAGGACGGCCGACATTTGCACGCCGCCAACAGTTAATATTGCGCATTCGCCGCATAGTCCCATTAAGATAATTAAACGCTGTCTGCAACAGTTGGCCGAGGGATCAGTCGATAAACATGCAAAGCGCGGCAACAAGTCACAAAGACAGGGGCGGAGCAAGACGCTCCATTAACCGACTGCCGCTGAATAATTAGTCAGCTTCCGCCTTCGTTTCCGCTTCCGGTGGCGCTTGCTCGCATAAATTACCCCCGATACCAAGGGGGAAGCTGTGTAACAAAAAAGGCTATCGTGGAGACGCCAAGCAAGATCCTTAAAAAAATCACACGCCCAGCTGTCGGTGCGGTTCAATTTCCCAAGGACAAGAAAGGGCGAGAAGCCCGCTTTTGTCATCGCCAGTTGGCGGCAAATTGTGATTGAGTGCGCGGCACTTCTTCTCGGTGCCGAATCAAAAGCGCATAAATATTGCCAGCCCGGGCTGCCGCATTGATATCATTTACATTTCCGTCGACAGCGTTTACCCGCCTGTCGCTGCACGTATTTATTATGCATTCCGCTGCAATCGAGGCCATTTTTTGCACACTCCCTTCGGGGCCGCACTCAATTAAGTATGCGCGGCGCCGGGGAAAAAACTGCTAACTGAAATCCATCTAAATTACTTCTGAACGATGATTGGATGCCGATTAAAAAGATGGCAAATTGAGCACTACAATTTAATTACCAAAATTGACGGCAGCAATTTCGGGCAAACCGAACCAAATTGCCCGACCGTTACAGGCCAAAACCAGGCGAAATGCCCGGCATTTCCGACAATCGGCCATGGCTCGAAGCTGTGATATCGGGCAAAGGCAGACTTTACAAAATTCTGAAAGATCCCCGATTTGTCATGGGTCGAGAGCAGGGGCTGAAATTCACTTCCACTCCGAAATGCACCCCCTGACAAATGCGTATTAGTGTCTAAGAGGACCATCATCTCGATTGGCCCAGCCTGATATGCTCGGCTGGCTGGCAGGCAGCTCAGAAATGTTCCGGCCATCAACTCAGCAATGCAAACGCTTGCATTTTACGAGAACTGTTTATTTGGAATGCAACGATGCATTGTTGCCACACCGATCCCATTTTGCACGTCAAAGGGACAGCAACTCCAAAAAGAGAGCCCCGAAAAGAGGGCCCATAACCATTTTTTATGCAACGCTTTTTGCGGTTGCCGTTAACGCTGATTTATGAGTGTTAAGTTAATTTGGCCTGCCAGTCCCCGTGGGACTCAGCTCCGCGCACCCTCGCTTCGGCGGCAGTCCCACGACCCGCCTCTTCATCATTCTAGGCTCCGGCTGGTAGCATTTGCCGCCCACTTCGTGCAACTCATGCATGTTTGAACGGCATCAGCGCCCACATAAAGCACCCCTTCCAGCCGCACTCCAGAACTACCTCGTCCCACTGCAATCCAGCCCTCGAATGCAGGATGCAAATAGAGGCGCCGTTGAAATGCACTTTGAGTTATAGTCAAAATATAAAACGCACAGTTGCATTTACGAGGCCATAGACTGCGTTCGGCCAAATGGAGAGCGATGGCATTTTACACCTTCACCTGCGGGGGCAGTAAAAGGTTAAATGCTGAATTATCCGACATTCTTGCGGGGTCATGCGAGTAACACTCGGGCGACTATGTATCGAAATAGAGTATAATCATGCCTCACTATCACTATGCCCATGATTATCACGTTACTGAACAATCTAAAAGTCTTACTAACCTTGAACTTACCAAATTGTTATCTCTGGTTTATTGCGCAGGTATTAGAAAAACTGATTTTTAAACCTGTAATTAATGTTTTATAATTTTATAACTAGTAGAGAAAAGTTTACACTAAATATTAAAGTTCCTTCCCGGTAGAAGGGTGCTCTTTTGAAGGCATTTTATATTAGTTTTTAATTGTTATTAAAAACTTTGTAGTCGTCGGATATTATTTTCAACCGCATGCGAATTTATAAATTAATATAAATACATACTTCAGTGATCCTGGATTTGCTGCAGAATTAACTAATATTTTAACATTATTTCATAGCCGAAATAAAAGTGCTTAATATATCCTATCTTTCCGAAGTAAAATTTAAAATAAAATTGTAGTCAATTTAGAAACCTCCCCTTTTCGCCTATAAATGTTTTTTTGTAACTCCTATAACGGATGCATTTTAGGTACCATCCATAATATCCAGTTTATGGAATCTTGGTACAAAACAAACTGCCTTGAAACAAGAAATTCTTGAAAAAACCCCATAGATGGCTCATTCAGCGCATGCGAACTAGAGAGTTCAAAAGGAGACAGACAGCAAGCCGTAGAAGAGGACAACCGGACTATAGTAAAAAAAGGGATGATTTTTAAAACAAATTTCCCCATTGGCGGGAAGGTAAACAGCTGATTCGATTAGAACGATTTCTGGCGCTCTCAGTTCGAATTCCGAAAATTATCTAGAACTGCTAATAGCTCTGCTAGTTTATTGTTATTGCTCGGCCATCGCACTGGAACTTTCATGGGTTTTCGGCCTCAGATAAGATTGCTTTCAGATTGGTTAAGAGCTTCGACATGAGCGGACGTAAAGCGTAAAAATGCGCCCCGGCTACCTCGGCCTGATTTTGCACCTGCTCGTGCACCTGGCGATGGTGCCGGCAGCCGACATCCTAGGAGTTTTCCCGTATAGCCTGCCCTCCCCCTTTCAGGTGGTGCGACCCCTGGTGCGGTCTTTGGTGGAGCGGGGTCACAGAGTCACGATGATAACATCCGTTGGATTGCCGCCGGACATCGAGGGAGTCCGTCATTTACGAGTGCCAATGCTTGACCAGCTTATGCAAGGTGAGTCACTTAAAGCGTTGGCGTCAGAAAAATCCTTTATAGATTAATTTGTTTTTTTGAGAAACCTGGACAGCAAATGTATTAATTTGATTTTTCTAATAGATATGATGGACTCGGACAAAATTCTGGAGTTTTTTCGAAGCAAATGGAGTGAGGGTGTTCTGACAGCCACCATTTTGTCCAATGTCTCTCACGCCATCCTCAGCGACGGCGGTGTACAGAGGATGCTACGCGACAGGACCGAGCGGTTTGATATGATATTTATGGAGGCGAGTCACCTGGACGCCCTCTACGGCCTGGCGGAGTTCTACAATGCCACCCTGATGGGCATATCCTGCGTTACCACCAGCTGGATCATCGATTTCTTGGCTGGAAACCCTGCTCCGAGTGTATACGAACCAGTCTCGCCCATGGGCTATGCCCTTGGGGATTCCCTGATCAACAAGTGGCACAATTGGGTGTATATCAGCGAGGAGAAGCTCCTGGAGCAGCTGGTCTTTCGCCCTGCCCAGCTTCGAGTCTTCAAGAAGTTCTTCGGTTACTCGGCGGAGATGCAGGACGATTTGAGATCCAGGTTCTCGGTGATTCTCATTAACAGTCACTTCAGCATGGGAAGGGTTCGGTCAAATGTGCCCAATCTAATCGAGGTGGGCGGTGTGCACCTTAGCGAGACCCCTGAACCCTGTGACGAGCGATTGCAGAGATTCATGGACGAGGCGGAGCACGGAGTCATCTACTTCTCGATGGGCCTCGACATCATGGTCAAGTTTCTGCCGGTCAACATGCAGCAACCACTTCTGCAGGCCTTCTCCCGGCTGGAACAGCGCGTTGTGTGGAAGAGCGAGTTTTCCACGGTCTCCAACAATTCGGACAACATATTTGTGATAGCCATGGCGCCACAGCGCCAGATCCTGGCCCATCCCAACCTCCGGCTGTTTATCAGCCACGGCGGACTTTTGAGCGTGATGGAGGCGATCCACAGCGGTGTGCCAATGCTTGGACTCCCACTGTTCTTCGACCAGTTTAACAATTTATATCGAGTGAAACAAGCCGGAATGGCCAAAGTCTTAGACGCCAACAATCTAAGCGCAGAAGCTCTGACCAGCACAATTAGGGAGCTGTTGGGGAATCCAAAATATGCCGCCAGAGCCAGGGAAATGTCGGATTGCTTCAGGGACAGACCCATGAGTCCTCTGGAGACGGCAGTCTGGTGGACGGAGTACGCACTACGTAACCGTGATATCCCTTACATGCGTCTGAATGTGGAGGAGATTCCCCTGATCCGATACTACAGACTGGACAGTGCACTGTCAGTGGTCCTTCGCCTAGGATTCGTTGCAGGAACAATAATCTTCTTAGGCTACAGGTTGTATCAGAAATATCGCGACAGACAGAGACGCCTGCAGGAAAGAGAGAGGGTATTTTTGCAGATTAGAATGCCCCTAGATTGGTACGAACCGGTATCGTAGAAGCAGTTTAACCTTGGCTTTATTTACTTAAATTTAAATTGTTGTTAGGAAAAGTATTTTATGTTAACAGATAGGAATTTTTAACATATCATACATTTTATACGTTTCAAGTCTACGACTGATATCCCCACGTTTCGATATCTTAACAGATCAGCTGTTAGTAGTACCCCGATTGTAGCCCATATGTTATCTGACCTATAGCGGTGTTACCAGATAAAGCTAACACACTTAAGAAAATGGTTGAATACGTAAACATGAGAAAAGAAGAAACTTTAATATATCAAATTTATATGTATATAAAGTTTTATACTTTTACATAAAGTGTTAGTTTTATTTAGAATTAGTTATTAAAACTTTACAAAATAATTTAGCGGTATGACAATCAAATTATTGTTATCAGTACCATAACTACGTATCTACAAGTCACGGCGAGCTTTTTCAACTATTTACCTATTTTAGTTATCAGCTAAATTTTTGCTATTGCTTGTAAATCGAACAGGAACTTTCATGGACTAACGACGTTAGATTAGATTGTGGCATTTCGGAACGGAGCGCCGACATGAGCGGTCGAAAAGCGTGAAAATGCGCCTCAGCTGTGCTTGGCTGGTGTTCCTGTGTCTGCACTTGGAACTGGAGCTGCAGCTCACCCAAGCGGCCAGGATCCTTGGAGTATTTCCTTTTCGCCACAGCTCTCCTTTCCATGTCATAAGGCCTTTGTTAAGAGCATTAGTTGAACGTGGTCACAATATGACCATGATATCACCCGTGGGAATTCCGGCTGACATCGAGGGAGTTCGACACATACGTGTGGCCAAGCTGAACCAGCGCATGCAGGGTAAAATTATGAATCAATTAAGGTATATATATATATATAGCATTTATTCATATACGACAGATCTACTCGATTCCGACCTATTGCTGGGTTACTTTCGGAACAAATGGACTGAAGGCATCCTGGCATCTGAAATGCACTACAATATGTCCGAGGCTATCCTATACGATGAGGGCGTCCAACGAATGCTGCGAGACAGTAGCGAACGATTCGACATGATCATGCTGGAGATGAGTAACGTGGACGCCCTCTACGGGCTGGGCGAGTTCTACAATGCCACCCTGGTGGGTTTCTCCTCCGTGCGCCTTAATTGGAACATAGAAGACCTGGCAGGCAACCCGGCTCCCAGCCTCAGCGAACCCATTTCTCCATTGGGCTACTCCATGGAAACTTCGTTCCTTAGCATGATTCACAATTGGATCTACATCAACGAAGAGAAGATGCTGGTTCACCTTCTCGTCCGGCCCCCTCAGCTGCGACTCTTCAAGAAGTTCTTCGGTTACTCGGACCAGACATTCTACGACATGCGGACCAGATTCTCGCTGATTTTGAGCAACAACCACTTCAGCTTGGTAAGGGCTCGAGCCAATGTGCCCAACATCATCGAGATTGGAGGCCTGCACCTCAGCGAAACCCCGGATCTGTGTGATGACGAGCTGCGTAGATTCATGGACGAAGCGGAGTACGGGGTCATTTACTTTTCAATGGGCTTAGATATCCTGGTACGTTTTCTGCCACAGAATATGCAGCAGCCACTGCTGCAGTCCTTCTCCAGACTAAAACAGCGGATTGTCTGGAAGAACGAGCTCTCCACGAAGCCCAACAAAACTGACAAGATATATATGATAGCGAAGGCGCCACAGCGCAATGTGCTGGCGCATCCCAATGTCCGGCTTTTCATCAGCCAAGGAGGGATGCTGAGCGTGATGGAGGCTGTGTTCAGTGGAGTTCCCATGCTCGGGCTGCCGGTGTTCTTCGACCACTCAAGCAATATTAACCAGGTGCGACAAGCGGGCATGGCCAAGATCCTGGACCCGAATAATTTAGACGCAGATACGCTAACTAGTACTATTCTTGAGCTTCTCGAGAACCCCATGTATGCAAGAAAGGCGAAGGAAATGTCGGCCTCCTTCAGAGACAGACCCATGAGTCCATTGGAGACTGCAGTCTGGTGGACGGAGTACACCCTGCGACACCCGAATGCCACCCATATTCGCATGAACTCCCTGGACATTTCACTGATGCGGTATTACCGATTGGACAGCCTCCTGACCTATGGCCTCAGATTCGGATTAGTCATTGGATCTATTATCTTTTTAATCTGTATGTGGTTTCAAAATCTTCGTGATAACAGAAGACAAATTCAATCAAACCTACCAATAAAGTGATGTTGCTTATATTATCCGCGTAAAGTCTAATTTATTGCCAAAGCCGGATAAAACAATAATAAATATTATTGTTAATTATTAGTTATCGCTGAATCACAGCAGAACCTTATTTAATCTTGTGGTCAACAGAAAGACCTAACCCTAAAAAGTTTTAGTGATAACACGATAAAAATTGAGTCGATGATTACAAAGTGTTCTCTCTTTCATACTGAAAATGTTTATTTATTTATTAGGTCCGCTGATTCGACTCCCAAATCGACCTGGAGCTTTTAAGAGCACATTTTAGATTAGATTGCGTTCATTTGTGAAAAGAGCTCCGACATGAGCGGACGAAAATCGTGAAAATGCGGATTGCCTGTAGTTGGCTGGCATACCTGTGCTTGTACCTACACTTGGAACTTCATGCGGACCTTGCGCAGGCAGCCAACATTTTGGGAGTCTTTCCCTACTGGCACCCCTCACCCTTCCAGGTGGTGCGGCCCTTGGCAAGGGCATTGGTCGAACGTGGCCACAATGTGACCATGATAACACCCGTGGGAATGCTGGCCGACATTGAGGGAGTACGTCACATACGCGTGGCCATGCTAAACCAACGCATGCACGGTAAGTAAGCAAGTTTTTGGCTTTAGTTTACCAGTATCTTATATGGTCTTAAATCCGGTCAGATCTATTCGACTCCGACCAAATGTTGGACTTCCTCAAGAGCAAATGGGCTGAAAGTGAGCTGGCCGCTGTAATGCTTTACAATATGTCAGAGGCTATACTCAGTGACGATCGAGTCCAACGAATGCTCCAGGACCGCAGTGAACGATTCGACCTCGTACTGTTAGAGTTAAATCACCTGGACGCCCTCAATGGCCTGGCCGAGTACTACAACGCCACCCTAATGGGTTTCTCTCTCTACCGCGTTAATTGGATAATAGAAGAGCTGGCGGGGAATCCAGCACCAAGCATCAGCGAACCCATTTCTCCGTGGGGCTACCTTATGGACAGCACACCGTTAAGTATGTTTTATAATTGGATCTACATCATCGAGGAGAGGCTTATGGTACACCTAATTATCCGACCAGCTCAGTTGCGGCTCTTCAAGAAGTTCTTTGGCTACTCTGAACAAAAGTTCGAGGACTTGAGGGCCAAGTTTTCTGTGGTCTTGATTAACAACCACTTTAGTTTGGGAAGAGCTCGGGCCAATGTACCAAATCTAATCGAGGTTGGAGGCTTGCACCTCAGCGAAACCCCAGAACCATGTGATGATGAGCTGCAGCGATTCATGGACGAAGCGGAGGACGGGGTTATCTATTTTTCAATGGGTCTGGACATCCCAGACAAGTTTTTCCCGGACAATATGCAGCAAGTACTCCAGCAGTCTTTTGCCCGACTGAAGCAGAGGATTGTCTGGAAGAACGAGCTCTCCACGACGCCCAATAAAACCGACAAAATATACATGATGGCAAGGACGCCCCAACGTCAGCTACTGGAGCATCCCAATGTGCGGCTTTTCATAAGTCAAGGTGGAATGCTGAGCGTGATGGAGTCGGTGTACAGTGGAGTTCCGATGCTTGGATTGCCGCTGTTCTTCGATCACTTTAGCAATATCCATCAGGTGCGACTAGCAGGAATGGCTAAGGTGCTGGATCCGAATGATCTAAACGTAGATATGCTAACCAGCACTATTTTGGAGCTCCTTGAGAACCCTATATACGCAAGAAAGGCCAAGAAAATGTCGGAGTCCTTCAGGGACAGACCCATGAGTCCATTGGAGTCTGCAGTCTGGTGGACGGAGTATGCCCTGCGGCACCGGGATGCCAAACACATTCGCCTAAATAAGGAAGGTATATCCTTGATTCAGTACTACCGATTAGATTTCCTCCTGACCTTTAGCGTCCGAGTTGGGTTCGTTGTAGGAGTGGTGCTTTTCCTTTGCTTCAGGCTATTTAGGAGAAGCCGCGAAGCACGGAATCGTCTTCTGGAAAGGGAGAGAGCCTACATGCAGATTATGAATGGTAATGAATATGACTCACAGATACGTTAACAGTATTATATACACCTAAAATAATGTTTGGCCGCCACTCGTTTGTTGTCTTATAAGAAAGTTTGTCATTGATTAAATAAATTAAATTAATTAAATTAATTTAGAAGATATTTATTTGTTTACATCAACTATGATTTTATTATAATAATTGGAATATATGTAAAAGGAGTGTAACATAATCAAGAGAAATAAATTTTAACATAAAAAAAAAATATTAAAATAAAATTAACGTAATATGGTTTTTTCTATGAAGTGGTCAAACATAAAGAATGAATACATCACCCTCAACATTAAGGATATTTCTGCGTTGGCAGAGGAAATAAACAATCAATTTTAAAGGCCAAAAGAGTCACCAAAATTGGTGATAAAATTAATATCTGGAACACACATATGAAATTTGTTGTAAAATTGGGCCTCACCCATTTGCATCCTTAAAATTCATAAAAAGCTTTAACCAAGATAACAGTTCAGATATTTTGGGTTAAAGTAAAACATCGTCTAAAGGCATATGGTAAAATTGTGCCTGATCATTACTCAGTTACCTGTTCGATTAAGTTTTTGGGTGTTTAGACAAACAGCTGACAAAGCCAATCGGTTTTCTTTATCAACACGAAAACAATCTAAGCCGTTATCAGTCCATTTTATTGGGACTGGTCGTATATTGAAATGGAGCTTTTGAAAATTTTTTTGGAATTCAGATTAGATTGCGTTCATTTACTAACCGGGCTCCGACATGAGCGGACGAAAATCGTGAAAATGCGGCTTGCCTCTATTTGGCTGGCAATCGTGTGCTTGTACCTATACTTGGATCTTCATGCGGACCTTGCGCAGGCAGCCAACATTTTGGGAGTCTTTCCCTACTGGCAGACCTCACCCTTCCAGGTGGTGCGGCCCTTGGCAAGAGCGTTGGTCGAACGTGGCCACAATGTGACCATGATAACACCCGTGGGAATGCTGGCTGACATTGAGGGAGTACGTCACATACGCGTGGCCATGCTAAACCAACGCATGCACGGTAAGTAAGCATTTCTTTGGCTCTATTTTACCAGTATCTTATATGGTCTTAAATCCGGTCAGAAATATTCGACTCCGACCAAATATTGGAATGCCTCAAGAGCAAATGGACAGAAAGTGAGCTGGCCTCTGTAATGCTTTACAATATGTCAGAGGCTATACTCAGTGACAATCGAGTCCAACGGATGCTCCAAGACCGCAGTGAGCGATTCGACCTTGTAATGTTAGAGTTAAATCACCTGGACGCCCTCAATGGCCTGGCCGAGTTTTACAACGCCACCCTAATGGGTTTCTCTCCCTACCGCGTTAATTGGATAATAGAAGAGCTGGCGGGAAATCCAGCACCAAGCATCAGCGAACCCATTCTTCCGTGGGGCTACCTTATTGACTCCTCGCTGCTTAATATGTTTTATAATTGGATCTTCATCATGGAGGAGAGGCTTATGGTGCACCTAATTATCCGACCAGCTCAGTTGCGGCTCTTCAAGAAGTTCTTTGGCTACTCTGCAGAAAAGTTCGAGGACTTGAGGGCCAAGTTTTCTGTGGTCTTGATTAACAACCACTTTAGTTTGGGAAGAGCTCGAGCCAATGTTCCCAATATCATCGAGATTGGAGGTGTGCATTTAAGCGAACCACCGGAACCGTGTGATGAAGAGCTACAGCGATTCATCGACGAAGCGGAGGACGGGGTCATCTATTTTTCAATGGGTCTGGACATCCTAGTCAAGTTTTTGCCGGACAATATGCAGCAAGTACTCCAGCAGTCTTTTGCCCGACTGAAGCAGAGGATTGTCTGGAAGAACGAGCTCTCCACGACGCCCAATCAAACCGACAAACTATACATGATAGAAAAGGCGCCTCAACGTCAAGTACTGGAGCATCCCAATGTGCGGCTTTTCATAAGTCATTGTGGAATGCTGAGCGTGATGCAGGCGGTGTACAGTGGAGTTCCCATGCTTGGATTGCCGCTGTTCTTCGATCAGTTTAGCAATATCCATCAGGTGCAACTGGCAGGAATGGCTAAGGTGCTGGATCTGAATGATCTAAACGTTGATATGCTAACCAGCACTATTCTGGAGCTCCTTGAGAACCCTGTATACGCAAGAAAGGCCAAGAAAATGTCGGAGTCCTTTAGAGACAGACCTATGAGTCCATTGGAGACTGCAGTCTGGTGGACGGAGTATGCCCTGCGGCACCGGGATGCCAAGCACATTCGCCTAAATAAGGAGGGTATATCCTTGATTCAGTACTACCGATAAGATTTCCTCCTGACCTTTAGCGTCCGAGTTGGGTTCGTTGTAGGAGTGGTGCTTTTCCTTTGCTTCAGGTTATTTAGGAGAAGCCGCGAAGCACGGAATCGTCTTCTGGAAAGGGAGAGAGCCTACATGCAGATAATGAATGGTAATGAATCCAACTCTTAGATACGTTAACAGTATATACACCTAAAATATCTGTAAAATACACTCTCTGTTGGTATATTTTGGCAATGTAAAAGTATGCTTTTTATAAATTAAATTTTTTTTGTGGTACATATTTTGACCGACACTTGCTTGTTGTCTTTGTTGTTTGTTGATTCAAAATATTTATTTACAAAATATTAATTACACCAACTATGATTTTATTATATTAATTGGTATATATTTTTAAGGAGTATTGCTTCAGCGAGTAAAATAAATAATAACATAAAGAAAAAATGAATAACATAAATTTAAGTTTATGCTTTGTTTATATTAAGTGGTCAAACATTAAGATATTTTATTATTCATCACCCTCAACATTGAGGATATTTTGGCGTTGGCAGAGGATGCATCAAGCTCTATGAAGAGTGAAACAATAAATCTCAAAGACGAAAAGAGACGCTAAATTTGGTGATAAAATTTATATCTGGAACACACATATGAAATTTGTTGTAAAATTGGGCCAAACCCCTTTGCATCCTTAAAATTCATGAAAAGCTTTAACCAGTTCAGATATTTCGGGTTAAAGTAAAACATCGTCTAAATGCATATGGTAAAATTGTGCCTGATCACTACTCAGTTACCTGTTCGATTAAGTTTTTGGGTGTTTAGACAAACAGCTGACATAGCCAATCGGTGTTTTTATCAACACGAATACAATCTAAGCCGTTATCAGTTCATTTTATTGGGACTGGTCGTATATTGAAATGGAGCTTTTGAACATTTTTATGGAATTCAGATTAGATTGCGTTCATTTACTAACCGGGCTCCGACATGAGCGGACGGCAGGCGTCAAAATGCGCCTCGGTTGTGCTCGGCTGTTGTACCTGTGCCTGCTCTTTCTCCTGGGTCTAAATCTGGCACCGGGGGCCAACATCCTGGGAGTTTTTCCCTACCGTCATAGCTCGCCCTTCCAGGTGGTAAGACCATTGATACGGGCGTTGCTAGAACGAGGCCACAATGTGACCATGATAACACCGGATTGCCTGCTGCCGGACATCGAGGGAGCTCGGCACATACGAGTGTCTATGCTGAACCAACATATGAAAGGTTAGTCACTTTCCACGTTGAGAAACTCCCTAGCAAAGATAAGGCAAGAATGTGCCTACAACTTTTATTATTATTTTTTTTTTTGTAATTAAAATGCTGCTTGTAAAAACTAACGAGTATTCTGGAATTCTAACCCTGCAGATTTGATCGACTCTGACAAATTGCTGGACTTCTACAGAGGCAAGTGGACAGCGGGCGTTCTAGCCTCTACAATGCTGTACAATATTTCCCAAGCTATCCTCAGCGACGCAGGTGTTCAACGAATGCTGCGAGATAGGAGCGAGAACTTCGACATGGTCATGGTGGATGCAAGCCATTTGGATGCCCTCTACGGTCTGGCCGAGTTCTACAACGCCTCCCTAATGGGCCTCTCCTGTGTGCGCCATCATTGGATCGTGGAGGAACTGGCGGGAAATCCGGCACCGAGCATATACGAACCCATCTCCCCGATAGGCTATTCGATGGATCACTCCTTGTTAAGTATGATCTACAACTGGATCTTCATCACCGAGGAAAAGATGATGGACAGTCTGATACTACGGCCAGCTCAGCTGCGAGTCTTCAAGAAATATTTCGGCTACTCTGCACAGAAGTTCGAGGACTTGAGGGCCAGGTTCTCGGTTATCCTGATCAATAGTCACTTCAGTATGGGAAGGGTGCGAGCCAATGTACCCAATCTCATAGAGATTGGAGGCTTGCACCTCAGCGAAACCCCGGAACCGTGTGATGACGAGCTGCAGAAATTTATGGACGAAGCGGAGCACGGAGTCATCTATTTTTCCATGGGCCTTGATATTCTAATCAAGTTTCTTCCGGACAACATGCAGCAACCACTCCAGCAGGCCTTCTCCCAGGTGAAGCAACGGATTGTGTGGAAAAACGAGGATTCCAAGACGCCCAATATAACGAAAAAGATATATGCAATAGCCAAGGCTCCGCAGCGCCAGGTGCTGGCCCATCCCAATGTCCGACTGTTCATAACTCAGGGCGGACTACTCAGCGTGATGGAGGCGATAGACAGCGGAGTTCCAATGATCGGACTGCCCTTGTTCTTCGACCACGTTGCTAACCTGCATCGGGCTAAGCAATGTGGTATAGCCGAGATCTTGGATGCCAACAACCTCAACGCCGATATTCTGATTAACACCATTCATGAAATCCTCGAAAATCCTAAGTATGCTTCCAGAGCCAAGGAAATGTCCAGGTCTTTCAGGGACAGACCAATGAGTCCTCTGGACACGGCTGTTTGGTGGACGGAGTATGCCCTGCGGCACCGCGATGCTAAGCACATTCGCCTAAATAAGGAGGGCATATCCCTGTTTCAGTACTACTACTTAGATTTCCTTCTGACTTATAGCGTCAGAGTTGGCTTCATCATGGGAGTGCTGCTGTTGCTCGGCTTCAGGTTATTTAGGAGGAACCGCGAAGCACGGAATCGCCTTCTGGAAAGAGAGAGAGCCTACATGCAGATTATGAATGGTAATGAATCGGACTCACAGATACGTTAACAGTATTAAATATATACTCTTAAAATAACTGTCAAGAATAACTCTCTGTAAATAGTAAAAGTATGCTTTAAAAAAAGATATTTAACACGCGTCGGTATATTTGTAGTATAACTTTGGTCGGCACTCGTTTTTTGTCTTATCTGCAAGATACTCAATATTTATTCAATTAAGAAAATATGTAAATCGGTAATAATAATAAGAATAATAATATTACAAATTTAAAACTTTATAAACATCTTTTTTCATCTAATAAGTAAACAAAGGTAAGAAAATAAATTTTGGATTAGTTTTGATATATTTCTAGTTTAAGGAAATTATTAAATTGCAAAGTTCCTCTTTTGTTTTTAGGTAATTTAAATTTTATTACTATATAAAGATTTGAACTTTTTAAAAAGAAGTAAAATTTAGGGAATAAGAATCCCAGAAAAATTGATTAAAATAATTAACATATTTATAAAGTTGCTTTACTAAAAATATTTGACTTATAGAAACTCATGTGTTTGGCAAACTCAGTTGATCAAATATTTTTTAGAGCTTTAGGTATGATGTGATTATTTACTTAAGCTATTATCATTATACGTTTGCAGATTCCAGGAGCTTATTTGATTTAAATTTATTTATACATTATATTTGTATTAGCTGCCTAACAAATTATAAATTTCTGGGTTTTTGATGTCTTCTTCTGCATTTGCAGATGTTTTATTGTTCACATATCCATACACTCTTCACCTGAATTAACGAACCTGGAAAATAAAGAACCTATTGACGTCAGCGGAGTGAAAACCAGAATATGTCCTTGATATGCGGCTGCGTCAGAAAGGCAGAACCTGCTGAATCTGCCTTTCACCAGCTTCACTTAGCGATGCACTCACAGTGAAAAAATCGGAGGTCTAGTAAGTTTTCCTGAAAACGAGTTAAATATTTTCGCAGGTCAGAGAGCAGATCTCGAATTTTTTGCCTTCAAACGAGGGGATAATTTAAATGCTTTAATACAAGTTCGACCCATTTAGCTCAAAAAGGTTGTTGTTTAATTAGCTCGTTGTCTTCTCCTCAAATGCGATGAGCGTGAACTCATTGCTTAGACTTTTCAGTGGGCATAATAAAGGCTTTAAGCTTTTTCTGGCTTAACTGTCGAATTTCATGGCAATTGACAAATATACGGACAGTTACAACGAATGGTGACACACTTTCAGAACAACAGACAGCCGTTCGCCGGCAGAATTCACAATATATGAAAATATGAATTCGTGAACAGAAGAATATACACTCTGGCTCTGGCAGCTCTGTGCGCTGTGTTTTTAATTTTCCATTTCGAGGTTTATTTGCTCAGTGCGCGGCATTCTTTTGTTTACGATCTGCGCTTGGTTAAGTCCGCACTCGAAGCGAGAACAGAAGGCATCGAGGTCACCAGACCCCGAAAGCGATTAATTAATGGCACTCGCTCTCCACTGCCAAAGATTACCCTCTTAATTGTTCCGCTAATACTGCGACTAAGTCTCTAAGTGTATGCTATCGGCTTGTGCAATGGCTTTGCTAATTAGTCGGCTGCGTGAAAAGTTCATTTCCATCTGGCGGCGCGTCGTTAATTGTCCGGCTTCAACTACTTGCCTCTGCAGCAGTTGTCACTTCATTGCCAAAAACACCAGCTTATTTTCCATTGCCTTGGCTCGTTGTGCCACAAATTATTAGTTGCATCCTTGATCTCAAACGGTAAACGAGACCGGCCCTCTTCATCTCCATCTCTATGGCCATCTCCGTCTGCAACTCTGAACTGAACCCAGTGTCAACTGCTTTTCCGCGGGGCCATAAACGAGAGCGCCGCTCCATCCAATTTCACGTGCCCAAATATGTTTATTATTTATGTACTTTTCAGGCAAACGAGCCGAGTTCCAGCTGCGTGCCTCAAATGCCCAAAATGTTGGACGCAGTTTGGCCAAGAATACGCCTCTTTTGGGCCGTCTACCAATTGCCGAAAATTGAAATAGAAATATAGTTTTGCATAATTTATGCGCGGGACGGGGTGGCTGCCGGCGGAATGAGTACGGCCATAACTTAGGCCAGCGCTCCAAACAAACTGTTAATCTGCTGCCGAAAGCGAGCCGCGAAGCAGCAGCGGGGATACCCTTTCGATCATTAGCTGTAAATTTTACATATCATTCACACTCAGGGAAACATCATTTATAACTTTTAATGGTATCTGTACAGAGTGTGATTTGGGAGGACGTAATACTCTTGGAAACTCATCCGTAGCAACAGCTAGTTATCAGGAAACTAATAAAATATTTCGTATAGTCTTGAATGCTAACTGGATAACTTAACTAAGACTTTCCCACTTCCGAATTTCATAGACTACTCACAGTTTTCCATTTCCCTCAACTCTTGGTATCGTTATTTTAGATTCTGTATTAGCAAATCCACTTTGTGTGCAAGAGATGCTTAAGTTATTCTAGCCCCCAATCCATCTCGTGGCATTAACCCCTTTTCGGAGATCAAACAATCGGCGGGTGCTGGCCGTGATTGGCATGCCAGAGCGGCGCGGCGAGCGCGGCTGCCCGCGGGTTAAGGCAGAAGCCGGGGCAATTTGACGCTTAAGCGCACTGCTGCACAGTCGCAGCCTCAGTTCGTCGGCGACAGTTGAACGCGAAGCACGAATCATTCCGGTACGCGCACAGTCCGAGCTTGGGGCACTACCTTCCACCGAAGTCCGAACAAGAAGTCAAATCGAATGGGATCGAATCGAAGTGGCAGGCAAAAGACTCAAGCCGCAAACTTGAACTTGCTCAGTGTGCGAAACCAATTAGAAAATGCAGCCAGCAGTGTTTTAGCCAAAGAGTGATTGAGTGCCAGAGCCCAGATCGGAGCTCTGAAGCAGTTGACAATGCTGACATACGAGTATTTGCCCTGAAAATCGGCCCGTGTCCGTGGAAAACTGAGCAATGCAGTTGGCGTCTTGTTGAGTCATTCATTGAGCAGGGTTCAGCCACAAACCAAAATATGTGTGTCAAATATTTGTCTGTTTGCCTGCTGTAATATTTGCTCAGCCAGCTTTTGTTAATGAAACGCTGCGGCCGTGCGTCAACACAAACAAGCAACAAAACCGTTTCAGGCAGATGCCCCGCGAATGGCGGAATGCCTATGGCGAATTTCGAATAGTTTGGAATTAGTTCCGTTTTTGGCAGCCGTTCCGTGCCGGCTACTTGCATAATGGCCAAGCGCGGCTTACGGCTAAATGGGCATTTTGAACGCATCCACACGCCAGAGGCCCAGAGATCCGAAGACCCAATGATCAGTGGGCCAACTCTCGCTTTCTCACACCTCTCTCCGCCTCGGCTGTGCTCTCCGCCTCAGCTATTTGGCTTAATTTTTTCCGTTTTTTTCTTTTTCTCAGTCAATATTTACCTTTTTTGTTTTGCTCGCCGCTTACGTAAGGCGTAAGCCCGTCTGGCCGGCTCCAGGCCAAGTCCCCGCCTTCGCCACCTCCCGGGCCGTCCCGATCTCGGCCCGAATCCCAGGCAGTCCCAGTTGCATTTGCAGCCCGCCGCTCCCGGTCAGCTGCTTATCCCCCGCCAACCAGCTGAGTTTTCCCCACTCATTGGTGGCTCTCTTCGACGCTCTTTTGGCACACCGACCAGCTCTTCAATTGGCCAGGCCATTACAAAATAGCCACATTCTGCTATTGGAATAGTTGCTTTCAATACACTCGCCAGCGCGACGAATGCGGCATTGCGCAAAGCCAAGTCCAATTTGCATATGAAACACATTTCGTGTAATCATATCTGCATATCTCTGATTTATGGCCAAGAGAAGACCCGCCAGCTGATCGGCGATGCGATTCTCCGGCGGCCGCTATGTTTTTCTCTTCGCGTTTCTCTGCATCGGCAGCTGGTCGGACAACTTTCAAGGAAAGTGCAAGTGTTGCCATGGCATTGTCATAACTACAAATTGAACAGAGAGCTCAGAGAGAGACAGAGAGAAAAATGAGTAAAAATAGTGAATAGTTAGTTGTAAGATAAAAATGGTAAAAATGAGCAAAAAAGAAAAGGCCCCCAGCAATGTCGTGGCTTTTGAAAAGAAGGAAGTGGCAGTGGGTTACTGGTTTGCTGGGGGCGTGCCTATTGACGGTATGTGTTATGGCCCAGTTAGCCGTCACTTTTAAGGAAGCGGAAACTTTAGTTAGTGGAATTAACACCCTACTGGTCTGGCAGAAGTTTTCCATTTCGGGTGATTAGCAGTTTTATTTATGGTCACGGAAAAAGTTCGTTAGCTTCTTTGAGACCTTCCCGGCCTGGTTTCCGGTCTCGCCATTCAGTCAACGCATTGTCATTGAGTCTGTCTTTTTATGTAAAAAATAAAACAAATTCATATTTATGCACGCTCATAATGTGAAATAAACAACGAAATGAATTCCTAATTAATCATACGCCCTGTGAGCATGCAAAACACTAAATGTGACCTCCCGTAAGGGAAACTAACGCGGCAATAAAAACAGCGCTAGCGAAGCCAAATTGAATAATGTCTGTATTAGTTCAAGACAAGCACCGGCACAGTGAGCAAATTCGAAAATAATCGCTAGCAATTTAAATTGAGACCACCGCCGACCGGGGCTGGAAAAGCTGAGCCGGCTGCTTTGAGCCAAGTCGACTTCACTCGGAGTCAAGCGCAAGATCAGTGAGACTGCGACGCCGTCTCTAGTCTCTCGAGCTGTTGACATTCGCGTCTTTGTCTTGGCCATGACCAAGAAGTTGGCTCAGAAGCGTTGCGCACTTCGATTCGATATTCGTTGTTTGCAGTTCGGTGTTCGGTGTTCGGTGATCGGTGGACTACAAATTCGGCTTTGACGTTGGCAAACACATTAGGCCATAACACGGACCAGCGACTAATGCATTATTCCGATTTGTTTACCCAGTCGAAGTATATGCGCACGATGACGACCACCAGATGGCCACCGCTTCTGAGCCTCCTGCTCCTGGGACTGGCACTGCTCCTGTTCAGCGATCCCAGCTCCTCGATAGCCATCGCCCCGTCCACTTTTGGAACGGCCATAGCACGTGCCGGGAAAATATCCAACACGCTTAAGGTGAGTTCAAGAACCCCGGGAGAGCTAGAATGTATCAGCCAATTCTATGGAATATCTTAGAATAAATTTTGAGCTGCTGTTCGGAGACAAAAGAAGCTCTGTGGAGCGTGCCCGTTTCGAGCATTTCGGCTGACTCGGCCATTTACCATTTAAGCTGGCATTTAAATCAAAGCCACAAGTGGCCAAGTGTGACTTTGACATAGTGTCGCAAATTTGTTGCCGCCCCGAGAGTAACCCAACACCTCTCCCGCTCTTCAAGTAGCCGCAATGAACGCAGAGCCACTGTCTCGACTTGTTGCCGTGTGTTTTGGCCAAGTCGACCGCCGCCGCTGCCGGTCACTGCATTTACATGTGGCCGTTAATGGACTTTATGGCTCACCAAACGGCAAATACTGGCGGGCTGGCCAAGTGCCCAATCGCAAGGGGAGTTCTATTGTTTTATGGGCCAAGTGAAGCGCGTGAAATAGGAGTATTGGCACCTACTAATACGGCAACTTCTGGCTCGAAACACCGGCCCGGGGGTAGGGAAGGTCACAGTTGGGGAAGCCAAACATCGCTCAGCCTTCTGAAAGCTTCTCTAAAAATATTCGATCCCAACCTAACGGACAATCATTAATATTCCAATGCAGTTGCTAGCATTACGTTTCTATTGGCCGAGTGCAAAGACCCAAAACGACTTGGCAATACACTTGGCCCACATATTGAATGTGCTTTATGATCCACTACCAGCGAATGCCAATAGTTAACTCAACGCAAATGCAGCCCACCGCCCATTTATAGCACCCATAATCACGTGAACAGAATTATCTTAATTCGATCCCAAGCAGAAAATTAAACAATTTACATTGCCCTCAATCAGCACATTATGCCCATCATGAGGCCATAACTGACTGAATAAATATATGGCAATTAAAAACTGAAACATTTCCGTTTGCCGGTCGGATAACATTGACTGATAAAAGGCCGACATCGCCACCAAACCGAGCCGGGCCAACAACTGGGTCCACAACTACAGAATGCACGACCACGAAAGCACAATGGCCAAATGTCTGCTCTGTGCTGAGCCATTGCGTGCCTTACATAACCCTGCTATAAAAACAATGATTACAATCACTGAAAAACAAACAAAACACAGCCAAAAAATGTATTTAAAACTTTGAACAACCGACGGACAGACTGTAACAAGCGCAGCTCTAGCAAGATGGCAAATTTTAAGCTGAACAAGCTGAACGACAACGTGATACCCAGGAAATGTGGCATATATAACCTGAAACTGCATAATGAAATTATAATACCTTATGGGGAATATATTTGCAGCTAAAAATATTCTGCATACCTTTACTATTTTAATGAGAGAACTGTTAGGCATACCCCGCTTTGATTTCTACAAAGCACGGTACTTTAATGACTGCCATGCCAAAACGAAATATCGAGGAAAATCGAGGAGCAAGTGGAATTTAATTCGCAGCGCAGCTAGAGAGCTCGGCTCAAAAGGCTTCAGACGGCTGAAAGCGCAAGTTGCAAGTTGTTGGCGGAAGAGCGAACGCGTTGATCCCGGGTGCCCAGAGTCTCTGCCGTGACAGCTTCCCAGTGTCACTCCGACTGTCACTACTCCTCCTCCTTAAGCTCCGCCAGCGCGAGTTCAATAAATCAAAGTTTACGGCTCCGCAGCGCAGTGCATTGCGAATTAGTGCGGTTGTCAAACGATTGCATAAAACAAAAGCAAAGCCAGCGACCGATCGAGGCCCCGATGGCCTGTCCCCGGAATTTTGCGACCGCGGCGATCGCAGCTCTTGTGCTGGCCACCGGTCTAATTGTCTTGGCAATTTGTGTGCAGCGACCGAATGAATCCGTCCAGCGGATCATAGTCACAACGGAGAGAAAGTCCGAGGTGGAGGAGGGTTCGGAATCGAGCTCTGGCCTGGGCTGGGGGTCTCTGAGCGGTGATTTGCAAGATTTACCAGCCAAAGCGCTTTTGTTAATCGCCACTACAACCACTACGACCACATCGACAACGCCATCGCCAGTGGCTGGATCCACAACAATATCACCGGGAAATGGGGAAAAAAGCGAAAACTCTTCCGGGTCACTGGACATGCGCCAAATCCCGCAAATGCTCCGTTCTACCACGGTTCGTACTCCATTTGGTTCTTATGCAATATACCAATTCATCGGCCGATCCATTGTTGCATCGAAGCTTTCTATACCTGCCTTTTATATGCATTTCATTTCGCATTTATTTTTGGCTTTCGAGCGTGGCGTGAAAGCGCGCCTCATTGCATAATGTTTGCATTGTAAGTGGCAAAAATTTTATGCGAGATTCGCAATGCAACTGTCGGTCGGGTATCCCTCCTCCATTTGCATATTCGAGCAGCGCCGATCCGAGGATTGGCTTAGGAATCCGGCGGGCGACCAGACTGATTGACAGATCTTGAAGCCTTAATTATTTTCCAACGCCTTGAACAATGACCCACTTCTTAAGCCGAACTGCGTGTGCCATGTTATCGCCAACAAGCGCATTAAGCGGTTATAATTAAAGCCAACATCGATCGGAACGGGGCTTAATAGAAAAACTGTTATAAACCAGCTACACCCACATTAGCATACGGACGTGGACAGAGTCGGAGCCAGCAAGTCGAAGCCCAAATACCTTGCAGCAATTGAGCTCGATCTCGGCCGGTCTGCGAATATTTACTCGGGGCAGGGTGTGCGGCAGGCGTAATTAGCATAACAACAGTCGTAAAAGGTGAACTTGAATCGGTGCTCGGTGGTCCACAGCCGCAACAGCATTCGTAGTCGTCGGCGTCTAACTGTGTCATGATTCACCCGACAGATACGGAATCACTTACAGATACAGATACATTTCGGTTGGGCGCCTGGGAACCCGGCGCTCTAATGCGACACCGAGATTGGCGTTTCCTTCAGCAGCACGTGACTGCCATTGTGGCCAATTCCGCGGACGGACGGACGCAGGCAGACAGACGGCAGCCGCCGCCGCCGCCGCCGTCTAATTGCCACCTGCCGAGCACTCGAGTTATGCAAATGGCATTTCAATTAAGCGACGCGGCGCAGTCGGTGAAGGTTGCTCTGCCCGTTAACAGTTAACGCCGCTTTACAAATCGGACAGCCCCGAAATTGTCATCGTTCATTGGATCAAGCTGGACATGTCCAGCTTTTGCACAAGGCGCCGGCGCATGTTTTGTAAATCGCTGTTAAATGCAGGGCAAGAAAACAGAATTCTGTTGCAATTGTCTCTCTGCTTTAAATGACAGCCAATTATCATCAGAAAATTAAAAGAGATGATGGTTTTGTTTATTTCAAAATACTCTTATAACAAATATTTTAAAGTCATAAGTTAGGTCTTTGTATTCAAGCCAGAATTCTTAGATAGTGTTCAATCAATCCTAGAAGTCCTATGTTTGTAGTGTACATCTTGTATATGCCTTGAATCTTTTCTTTAATTATTTCCCCCCTGACATACTTACCATTTTCCAATCTTGTAATTGCAGGAGACAACGGCCTGGAAGACCCTGACCTCGCATCCCAACTCGCTTGTTCAGCTGCTGCCGTCGCGGGCCATGCGAGTGGTCCAGGAGGTGGTGCGATCTCTGCGGGTGAGTCTCAGTCTCAGGCCACGCCCTTGAACGTCCGGGCGCGGCAAATGCCAGCGGTTAGAGCCTCTTTAGGCCAAGTGGGCAATCAATTCTCAACTTGAACGTGGCCGGCCAGCTGGCCAAACATGGATGTGGATGCAGGTGCAGCTGCCGCTCGGGGCTGAGGTCGCGGCGCTCAATAGCAGAGAAAGAGCTGACAATTGTCCGCCCCCCAAACCGGGCAATCGAGTCGATCAAAGCCAAAAACTAGCTTTTTGGTTTTTTGGCCATTTACCATTGGCCGTTGGCCGTGGACCGAGTTGGTTGCGAAACTCTTGCATGGCACATGGCACACATGGCATACTTCTCTGCGCCGGTTCTACTCGCCCAGAGTAGAATTTCGCACTCCGATGCAAATTGGTTGCGCAACTCGGATCTTTCGGCATTCGCAAGTGGCAGACAAATTAGTGGGCATTAGAGTGGGTTCGCTTTTTTACATAGTGGTCATTGGTGCAGCAAATTATGTTTGCTTGGCGTAATATTCACTTAGAACCTCTTAAGAGCCAAGCCAACACTAAGCCAGCACCCTAAACTGACCAATAGACCATAAAGTACAAGTTTTAGAGGCCATATTATATACAAATATGCTTAGAAGCTTAAATGTTTTACTTAAACATTATCAATGACAAATGCTCAGCAAAGTATGACTAAGAATCTGTTCTTTAAGGCGTAAGCTGGTTTTAAAGTGATTAAGCAAGTGCAATGTTCTTGTGGTAAATTGTAATACAGTAAAGCAGAATTCCATGAATTAATAAATTCATTACCAGTGTCAGCGATATTTAGCATAAAGACAGGATATATCTATATTTTTTTATTGTATTTCCCATAGAAAGAGCGGGAGATCGTGGCCACCACGACATTGGGCAAGGTGCGGGGCCGCTACCAGAAGTACCGATCAGGAGAGCGTGGAGGCTACTACAGCTTCAAGGGTATGCGCTATGGAGCAGCGCCGACAGGAGCCAGGAGGTAAAATAACATATTGGAATTTCAAAATTAAATGTTAAGGATTTATTCCCTTTCCCAGATTCCGAGCTGCTGAGCCGGAGAAGCCTTGGTCCGGCATTCGCGATGCGTCCCGGGAGGGCCAGAGCTGTCCGCACAAGAACATGATCCTGGACACCTTCAAGGGCGACGAGGATTGTCTGTTTGTGAATGTTTTCACCACACGAATGCCCAAGGAAGAGGACTCCGGGGAGCAGCCCAAGCTGCCTGTAATGGTGTGGCTTCACGGAGGAGGCTTTTCCTTCGGCTCCGGCAACTCCTTCCTATACGGTCCCGATTATCTGGTGACCGAGGATATTGTCCTCGTAACACTAAACTATAGACTGGGTCCTCTGGGCTTCCTGACAGCCGGTCCCGATGCACCCGGCAACCAGGGACTCAAGGACCAGGTTCTAGCGCTCAAGTGGGTGAGGGATAATATCGCTGCCTTCGGCGGAGATCCCAATCAGGTTACTGTTTTCGGAGAGTCAGCGGGAGCCTCTTCCGTGCAGCTGCTGCTCCTCTCGCCCCTTTCCAAGGGCTTGTTCCACCGCGCCATTTCTCAGAGCGGCTCTGCCCTTAATCCCTGGTCCATGTCGGCCAGCTCCAGCCAGCGAGCTGCTCGTCTGGCCGCCAATCTGGGTTACGTGGGTGCCAACAACACAGAAGAAATCCTGGACTTCCTCCGCCGGGTGCCGGCCATGAAGCTGGTGGAGGCGGCGCCTACGACAATCACAGCCGAGGATCAGCGCAACAACATTGGCCTGCCGTTTGTGCCCGTGGTGGAGGGATACTGGAACCAGGACTCGGAGGAAGAGCAGTTCTACGAGCAGCCCTTCCTCACGCAGCACCCCAGCGACATGTACCAGACGCAGAACTTCAACAGCGACGTGGCCTACATGACGGGCTACAACACGCACGAGGCGATGCTGTTTATACGACGTGAGTGATGGCTGGAGTAAGCTAGGATTAGCTTTGAGGATTCAAGATTTGAATACCTAATCCCTTTTTTATTGTTCCTTCATCAGGACTGCGGAAGAATCCCCAACTACTGAGCATCATTGAGAACGACTTCGGGCGCCTGGTGCCGCAGGACTTGAATGTGACCCATGTCCATGACAGGGTTACCCGCGAAATAAGATCCTTTTATTTGGGCAACAAGCACGTGGGCATTGAGTCCGTGGACGAGATGATTGCGGTATGTACTCACTGGATGATCTACGAATATAAGGTTATAAACACCATCTCCTTTGTTCCTTAGCTCCTCACCGATCTCATGTTCCTGCAGGGCATTCGTCGCACCGCCCGGAACCACGCCAAATACGGCAATGCGCCAGTGTACATGTACAGGTTCTCCTTCGACGGCGCCCTTGGGCTATACAAGCGAATGCTGGGTATTCCGAGACCCGGAGTCTGCCACGGCGATGAGCTGGGCTACCTTTTCAAGTTTGGCTTCTTCAACCTGAGCCTGGACCCCAAGTCGATGGAGGTGCAGGTGAAGAACCGCATGGTGCGCATGTGGACGAACTTTGCCAAATACGGGTGAGTTACCTTGCCAAAATCCCTAGACCCTCCCCGACTAAATAGGTTTCTCTTGCAGCACTCCCACGCCAGACACGGAGGACCCCTATCTGACAACCAAATGGGCGCCCATCGACCCCACCAACGTGATGAACAGCCTCAACTACATGGACATCTCAGCCAATCTGGCCATGAAGACGAATCCCGAGCCGGAACGTCAGCGGTTCTGGGACGAGATGTATCAGCACTACAACGGTGCTGCCATGTAAACACACCATAATCTACACACCAAACACACAACAAACTCACACATCACACACTCACGCCACAAGCACACATTTCGTATTGCCATTTTGTGAAAGATCGCGCGAAACCCAGAATATTTAAATGCAAATTTCATTGTACAATTTTCGTAGTTTGTAGGAATCGTTAGCTATACGATTAGCTATATTGTTAGCACCTAGACCGTAAGAGTTCCAGCATTTATCCCCCCTCCCCAACCACACTGATCACACACACACACACCCATCTTGTATACACTCATACCCAAAGTCAGGACTTCTTTCTTTCTTTCCTTAAAGTGTAAATAGTCACAGTCTATCGCCATCCACTGGCACACGATGTTTTTGTAAATTAAAAGAAATATTTTATTATTCGATTGTCTTTTCTTGTTTTTATAAGCGTAAGGAGGGTATTAAGGAGGCAAAGGAAAAATGGAAGATCTAGATTACATCTACAAAATTTCGATATCTTCTTTGAAAAGTGTAATAAACCTAGAGAAGTGTTACTGGTGGTGAAATGTAACATGGCTTTTTCTCCCAATATTACAATAGATGAGCAATGTGTAAAGTTCGACTTAATGTGGTGTTATTCAATCGAATAGTAATTTTAATCATTTTTTCAAACATTTTTATAATTTTGTAGGGTATTTATAAATTTCCGACCCTATAAACCATATATATTCTTGATCAGCTTTGAAAGCCGAATCGATCTAGCCATGCTCGGAAGAAATTAAATTTTTTTAAATTTTTCCAAAAAATATAACAATTAAAATGGTCAAAAATTAACAAAAAAAAATTTTTTTTTTATATATTTAATTTTGTAAGCAGATATATTAAGCTAATAAAAATAATCACTGCAAAACTTTCCGAATTGAAATTACTGCATTTTTGACCAAGTTATGATGTTTTTAAACTTTAATATGTTCATAAAATTGTTACATAGAAAATAGGTTTATCGAAGTGACAAAATAAAAATCTACAGAACAAAAAAGTATATAAATAAGTTTTAAATTTTACAAGAATTGTTTTATTTTACAAGCGATAGGGGCGCTTTAACTTGACCAACTTAAGGGGAAGCAGTGCGATAACTTTAAAAGCAGTGCGCAATGTAGTCCTAAATACATGGTTGTAAAACTTGTTAGTATTTTTAGTCGATCTATTAACCAGCGTGGTCTAAATTGTATCGGTAGTTTTTAAAATCGAATTCAAATGCAGAATGGTTTTGCTTATTTTCAAATGTAATATACATATTCTGGTTAAACAAAATTACCTTAATGTGTTTGTATATATCTAGTAAAGTTATGCCAAAAATCAAGGTCTTTCAATAGCAGTATTAATTAGTATATATGTACATATGTATAGCCTTCAGTCAGTGATTTTCGTAGAATATATAATTTGTTTATGGAAAATTAACTGATACCTAAATATCTTAGGTATCGCTCGCTTTTCTTAACTTCAAAAATTGACCCAGAAATAAAAAAATTATAATAAACGCCAAATTAGTCGCACTGTTCTTGCATAATGCAAATGTGAACAATTTTAAAGTCCGTACCCGCCAAACGCAGCTTTTCGCATAATTTTAGCAATAAATATATAAATCTGTCGGAGGGGGGTTAATTGAGAGAGTCAACCGAATCGATTTGTTGACCATTACAGAAATAGCCGCCCCGCTGGGGGCTCTGTGCGGACCTAAACGCTAATTAACACCCCTGGACAGCAGAGTGGCATCATGATTGACTACAAATTTGCACTTGACGCGAGTTAAGCCTCCCCTAACGGGGTGGCAAAGTGGGAACGGGGCTTCGGCAACGGGGGCATTCTTCACTCTCATCTAGATTCCTCCGGGGGTCGCACACACACTGGGCCACCAAGCTGATTATTCAATTATCGCAGCGGTTCGGGTGCTCTTCATCCGCGTTTAGTCGGTTTAGTGGTTCATAAATTGGGTTTGAGGCGGGAATGACGGAAGAGCATTGAAGTGTCTGCATCAGACGGCCAATTGAGGGGGACCTCAGCAGGTCACACACCTATCCGTATGCATCGTGGGTTAGAATCGGTTCAAACCATACACACATTTAGGTTTTTCAAACATTTTCCTACGAATTTTGTACACTTGCCCTCCTGCAATGATCATCTCTGCTCTTCTAGAGCCAACTCTAAATTAGAATTAGTTCTTATAATGTTGTTCGGCGTAAAACTAAATTCGGCTTTGTAGTCATCACAATGGCCGGTGATTTACGGCTTTGGTGATCGCTTTTAATTGGTTGGTAGCCATAAAAAGAAACTACGCGTGAATTTCCCGATGACTGCCCCTGGAATATATCTCTGCCATTAACGTCACCACTGTTTGTATTTGTGTTTGCACAATGCAGCCGATTTGCGCGTGAGCGGCGGGTAAACACACGAATATTACGTATACGCCACCTTGTACTCGAAATTGAACGAAGATGCGAACGAGGGAGGGCCGTTGTGTGCGCCGTCTATCCAAATAGAGAGATCTGCTTCCTTTTTCCCATTCCCTCTTCCATCTTCCATCTCTGATAAATCAGTGCTTTCCCGGCCCTGGCCGATCGATGTTGTGACATTTGAAGAATATTACGTATACGGCACCCCTAGCTCACGGCGGCCCAAGGTCACCTGCATTGAGAAGTGTCTGGCCGCTGATTTCTCTCCTTCGCCGCGAGATAAGATGAGCTTATCGCGCTTATCTTCCGCTTCGTTTTCAATTTACGAATCATTCCAATTGAACTTATTCCGCGGCAAGCCACAACTTGTATCTTTCGGTAACTGTATCTGTGAGAGCATCGTCAATCTGCAGTGCGAGAAGTGTCGACCCGACTCTATGCGATGTGCGGTGCTCGGCGGTGTGTGTGCGGTGTGTGTAATTCTCTCTTCCTGCGCGGGTGTGTGTGCCAGCGGCTCATTTACAGCGCTTCGCTTTCTGCTCACAACTTTTGTTTAGTTTGAAAAATGTTCTTTCAGTCGGCCGTCATTTAATCCATTGGACAGACTCGCGGATCCGTAGCTCTCGCCAATCCAGTAGCTTTGTGGCTGCGGCTTCTGTGGGCTCCGCCAGCTTCGGAGTCGAGTGCCCTGTGATCTCGCGGCCTCCAGTCGTATCATTCCGGTCCCGACACGCGCCGACCCAAGAAAGCGTAATAGCTCTGCAAATTAGTTACAATATTTTGGTGGCAAGCCAAAGCGATTGAAGCTCTTTAGCATAACAATGGACAGCTAAAAAGTGATCGGTTCAAAGGTGTCAATCAATTGAACATTTTGACGGCTCATAAGGAGGTGCTAAAACTACTTAAGCCGAAACGTGCCGAACGGGCGAAATTCGATCAAAGAATTCACGGTGCGTACGCAGATTTTCCAAATGGATTCCGTATAGGCCCAAGTGTTTGCCTCGAACCTTGTGAAAAGTGCTTAGCGGGTGTGAAAAATCATACGGTTTAAGGAAGCGCTGCTGGATATTCTGTAATTTCGAGATTTGCCCATTTGGGCGCTATTATTAATTTTTAAACTATTTACAACGCAAATAAAATAAAATAATTTGCCCGTGACTCCAACGGTCTGATAGCAGACCAGAAATCTGGACGAATCAGCTGACGTTGACGCCGACGGCAACAAAATAGATTTATCGCACCTGGGTTGCACTTATCGCAAGTTTCTGTTTGCCCACTCGAGGCGGCACTCACCCGACCCCATCCAAGCAAATTAATTGAAAAGGCTATCACACCGACCTCCCCACAGATGCGTTTCAATTTCTCCAGCCACTCGGCGGCGCCCACCGCGACGGCAACCACCGCAACGCAGGCCAATGGCGGCGATAAGGCCGCCCAGCCGCTTAAGAAGGCCGTCGAGGCGGATCCCGACTCGCTGGACAGCGTGATCAGCAACCCGCACTCCTACCCCATCACCATAGTGCCCAATCGGCCGACCAGCTTCTACGGCCTCTCCACAAATGGCAAGGCGTTCCAGCGGCAGCCGAGCTGCAGGTGAGTTTCCCAGGTAGACTATTTGCCCGGCCGAGTGGCTAAGTGACTGGGTCAATATCTGGGCCATTAGTTAGAGCGGCTCTAATTGGCTGGGCAAACGCAGGGCCCTCTGACGTTGGCCTGGGCGGAATCGCTGGGCGAGGAGCTTCAGTTTGATTCGAGACCGCGAAGTAAGAACGTCTAGCGAGATGCAGGTTCCGCTCAGCGATGTCCAGGTCCTGCAGGACCCCGCCGATGCCGAGACGCTGAACGGCGGCGGCGCCGACAAGGAGGAGACCTTCGCCCACATGAAGGAGTGGAAGCGGCAGTACATGCGCGGCATCTCGCACACGCCCTCGCAGGCGGGAGTCTACTACGAGGCGCTCAAAGGATCCAGCCACTCGCTGGCCAAGGGGTGCGCATTTCTAGGGAGAATGTCAGAGGGAGTATGACACAGGGTTCAGGAGTTGTTTCTTAAAAAAAAATAGGGTTTCTAATTGATATTAATAATTTATAACGTCTTTATACACCTAACGTTTAAAGTAGGCCAAAGTAAAATACATAGAAGCTATAAGTTAGAATCAAAAAAGAATTACTTATATAATTCAGCTAAATGCGGTTTATTTTTAACATATTTCAAGTACACTTTTGAAACTTAAATATCACTAGTATGCAAATAGCTGCGACTCTTGATGGAAAATATTTATTTATTATTTATTACCTCTATTACACCGAGGCAAGTACTTCCTTTTAAAACCGGAAAGAAATCTCATGGGACTACCCTCCCAGTGAGGCATCCCAAATTTGAGTAGAAATAGGAGCTCCGCTCAGCAATTAGACAATTGCCCAGAGTTTCCGCGCGGTAATTAGCTCGTCAGGGGGCTTGACATTCAACTTGAACTTGCCGACAGCCGCTCAATCATCGGCAGGCGGCAATGCGGCAGTGCGTTCGTCCGTGTCACGTTGTCGCATCTTCTTTGCTGGCTTTTTGTCTAGCTGATTAGCGGAACGCCGCCCGCCGTTTGCGGTTGTAATTTATATGGCTACGCCCACGGCAGGGGTTTGCTTAGTGACTGCAGATTGCAGCGCAGGTCGCTTGATTTAGGGGCGCGTTGCGAGTGCGATTCATTAGGCTGTGCTGGCCCCCCGAATCGCTACACGTTCCCACACTTGTCAGCCGCTAAACGGTTGGGCAGAAGGTTTCCCACCGGAGATCGCTACCACTTCCTTCTCCGCTTAGTGGCGGCAGCTTCACAGATTCTTCCCTATTTTCAACTAATGCGTGGGCCGCTCAAGCGAGCGAAAACAATGAAGCATCAAGTGAGACACACTGCCAGCGGCAAGATGAATCACATGCGTATATATGTATAGCCAGTTAGGCACTATATTTGATTAGCGGGCACTTAATGCAATCGGCACAATGCCAATTAATCGCTGCAAGTGTCGGGTGTCAATGCGGGGTTAAGGTGACCGACTGCCAGTCCGGATGATTGAGCCCTGCCCTCATGTGGGTGTCCCCATCCAGCCCCATTAAAGCGCTGCGCGTTGTGACAGGTTCGAGGAATAAATCAAAAGATCGGTGGGTGAGCTGCAATTAAGTGCCATAAACCGGGATGCAATTGCTCTGATTCCGTCTGAAGTCCGCCTGCTGGCTCTGTTAATAAGATGCACTTCTCGTGTGGCCTGGCCAAAAAGAACGAGAGTCTGAGCGCACGCTTAATTCAGGCAAATTAAAAAACACAATGTCGAGACATCCAATTGCAGCTGACACTTGCATAAATCATAGAAATTACATGGCAATGAAACGATAACAGCAGAGGAATGTGGAAGGTAATGGGGTTACACAAATAACTCTCGCATTAATGTGTGTTTTCTTAATGTGAGGTTACTGATTAAAGGTCTTTTAAAATGAGTCATTCAAGGAATATACGTTAATCGTTAGTTAAATATTTTAAGTAGATATATTTCCATTTATTTATCTCTCTTATTAATTTATCCCTAACAATTCCCCAAATATGATTCACAGCCACAGTTTCTTCATGCCCACAGATTTTCGTAGTCCACTTTTAGGCATTCCTCTTAAATGCTATTAATTTTTTCACAGATCTCGCAATTTCCGGCCTGGCAGCATGCGACGAGTGCGCAGACGTGCTGTGTTCAAGAATGGCGACTGCAACGTGGTGCAGAAGCACCTCCAAAGGCGCCGTGTGCGCTTTCTGCAGGACATGTACACCACAATGGTGGATTGGCAGTGGCGTTGGACGTTGCTGGCCTTCGCCCTCAGCTTTATTTTGTCGTGGCTCTTCTTCGCGCTCATCTGGTGGCTAATCATCTACACACACGGCGATCTGGAGGAGCTTCACTTGCCGGACAATCAGGGTAAGGAAGAAACTATGTAAAATAAGTAAAGCTATTCAATATTAATTACCCTTCCAGAGGAGTCCGGCTGGGCGCCCTGTGTCTCGGCCATTGACGGCTTCACCTCCTGCTTCCTGTTCTCCATTGAGACGCAACACACGATCGGGTATGGAGTGCGCACCACCTCGCCCGAGTGTCCCGAGGCCATCTTCATGATGTGCTTCCAGTCCATCTACGGCGTTATGTCCTCCGCCTTCATGGCCGGAATTGTGTTTGCCAAGATGACGCGGGCCAAGCAGCGGGCCCAGACGCTGCTCTTCTCTAAGCACGCGGTAATCTGCCAGCGAGACGGATGCCTGTCGCTGATGTTCCGGGTGGGCGACATGCGCAAGTCCCACATCATCGGAGCTGGGGTGAGGGCTCAGCTGATTCGCACCAAGAGCACCAAGGAGGGCGAGGTGATGACGCAGTACTTTACGGAGCTAGAGATTGGCACCGACGACTCCGGCTCGGACCTGTTCTTTATCTGGCCGATGGTCATTGAGCACAAGATCGACGAGAACTCGCCGCTGTACAACCTGAACGCCACCGACATGCTGCAGGACAAATTCGAGATCGTGGTCATTCTCGAGGGCACCGTGGAGTCCACCGGCCAGAGCACTCAGGCCAGGTCCAGCTACATCAACACGGAGATCCTGTGGGGCCACCGCTTCGACCCGGTGGTGCTGTACAACAAGGACCTGCAGGCCTACGAGATCGACTACGGTCGCTTCAACGAGACCACCCAAGTGGACACGCCTCTGTGCAGTGCCCGCGAGCTGAACGAGATCTACAAGATCCAGGAGGGCTTCCGCACACCAGGTAGGCCGTGGATCATTTCCCATTGAGTATGTGGTGTTACCATGTGTTTTGTCCCGTTTTCACCAGCAGAAACCACCTTTACCATGCGTCAACTGTCCCACAACCATTCCGATCAGGCCTCCTAATGGAGCGCAGAGTATTGTCCCATCTGCTGTTGTAGCTCGTAATCGTCCTTGTTCTATGTGAGTTGCACGTGCTGTTGTCAGGAGTCATCATTTCATAAGGACCTGTTTCTCCCTTGCAGCTTCCCCTTCGATACACAGCTCCAGTTCCGGCTACCAGTTCCCCGGGAATCCCAACCGCCTGCGCTGGCAGCTATCAGTGCCCTTGTAGGGCTACCCGACCATTTTAACACTTGCGAGCGAGCTACTGGCACCTCTACGAAAATAAGTTAATAAACGCTTTAGTTCGAGTCTTGAGTATACACCCAAATAGCATGTCCCTGGGATTTCGTACAAATGACACATAATTGCCCCGCTCGCTGCCAGGCAGCAGTGGCAGTTGCAGTTGCGGCTCCACAGTTTTGGGTCCAACCCACTCATTAGGCATCATTAATAACCGGGCCGTATCAATGCCCTGGTGCCTCAAGAGAGGTGCGAAAAGAGCAAAGCAAACACACACTCTGCGAAACAAGTTCGTTGCCGTTGCAGTCTTTTGTTCGTGGGCGAGCCGCAAGTGGACTAAGGTGAGTGCTCCGGCGGGGAGCCGGCGCCTAGGCAAAACATTCATATCCTTTTAATTGAAATTGAATCAATAACTCTTATTTGCGCAAACTAATCAACACTAAATTATAACACTCGCAGGGAAACAACTCGAATATTTATTATCGCATTTATCACCGCGCCCTGGGTGGATATCTAATGAAATGTGGGTGTGGGTCAGATGCCTGGGCCATAAATACAATGCCAAATTTCAGCAACTCTATTACAACTCACCCGAAAAAAATCAGAGAAACCCAGCAAAAAACAAATAGGAGCGCGAGCGAGATCGAAATGAATGTTGGCTGCCAAAGGCGGGGGCTGTCCCAGGGGGGTGGAGTGCTGCCCGGTGGTGCAGTGGTGCAGCGGTGCAGCTCTGGCGCTGAGTGCTGTGCAGCGTCCTTAACCCACTTTCGGGCCCAATTGCAGTTACAGTTATGGCCGCGCGGCAGAACCAGCCAGCAGTCATGTGGGGCGCGCTTTATGTTTAATTACTTGTTAAATGTTTTGTCGCTTTTATCAGCTCGCATGCTTAAGAGCTCCATTAGCCCGAGCCGAGCACCCACAACTGGCAGACAGGCAGACCCAGAGGCGGGTGACATGCGTCGCTCTCGGCGCACGGGGACATGTCGATGGCTCTGTGATTGGCTTCGACGAAACGTGCCGGCTGATCGACAGAATTAAAATATTATTCGCGCATGAAACGTTGCAGGCAACCAGCGCCGCATGTGGCACTATTTGTGGCTCTGACTTTGACTGTGACTCCGACTCCGACTGTGGCACGTTTCGCCAACGAGAGACAAAGGCGCCACCCAAATGGCTGCAGCCACTTGGCCCGGCCCGCGGGTCATAATTCCCGCGCTGCCCCCGAGAAACGTTTGGCAGCCGAGCCCAGCTATATTTCGTGTAATTTTTAATGTGCTCCTCAAGCACGCGAAAGATGCATGAACGTGGTCAGGCCCAGCTATGCGGAGAGCTCCTCGGAGAAGGAAACATCTGCCAGGGACACAACTAGAGCAAATTGAATGAACAGCCTTTCATCAACTAAATGTATCTTTTGTCATTTTATTACTATAAAATATAAATAATAATTTCCCCTGAAAAATCCCCTTAAGCCCAACTTCAGCCTCCAACATTTGACAGCCAAGTGGCGACAGCGACGGCGGCCTAATAAAGACATCAATTGGACGATGACTCAGGTGGGTTTTCGCCAGCAGATCTGGGGGCAGGGAGCTGATAAACGAAGTTGCAAAACAAGCTTAAAATTAACTGCGCCGGCAGTGCGAACAAAACAAAAGGTAGAACATGCTACATAACTCATCCATAATCAACACTGTTTACATAAATTTCAAAAATTATTACACGGCACAGTGGCCGAGAGACTGGGGTTCGGGCCCAGGCCTGGGCCTGGACCTGGGACTGGAAACGGGATCGGGTTAAGGATCGCAATCGGGTTCGGGCTCGGGGTCGGGATTGGGATTGGGGAGAGCGCGTGATGAATGCCTAAATAATGCGCTTAACCCTGTGCGAACATAATTTATGGTGTGCGGATATGCATGAGTACAAGCCTGGCCGAGAGTCGGCAGCACACACGCTGGTTTCATTGTTATTACACGGACGTTGCCGTTGACCAATCTGTAAGGCCTCCGCTGCCATTTTGGCCAAATTGATTAATTACGGTCATTCGGGGACGGCGGCGAGAGCGGGCCTGGCCGGGGACAGAAGCAGCGTAAGTAGCATAAAATGCCATAAAGCGCTGGCCAGGAGCCGGCAGCCTCCGAGCCAGCTCCGAGTCCAAGTCATTTGCCACTAAGGACAAAAGCCGCAAAATTCAAAATTACTCAAGCGTTGCGAACGAGCCGGAGATCTTCCTCAGGCTTCAGTCGCAGCTTGAGCCCTGCCGCTATATGCCGCAATTGATTTAAGTTACCCCGAGAGCCCCTACTATATACTCGCTGGGGCAACAATATTTAAGAGGCTATATATATATATATATAATTGTGAGTCGCCTCGGGGCGTGGTACATGTTCTGTTGTAGGTAATAAGCATTTTTATGTTGCGACCGGGCAGGAGGAAGGGGTTAAGGGCCAGCCGAAAAATTGCTTAACACGCCGTTGCCGCTGACATGCTCGACTCGATGATGATGCGGCCCGCGGGCGGCGAGGCTGAATAATATTGATATTAATTATTTCTGAGGGAAATTATTAAGTAATTTTTATGCGGCCGCTGGAGCTGGTTTTCCTGGCCGTCTCTGGTATTTCTTCCTAATTAATTATATTTATTAAATAACATAATAAATTAGCGCTTGCACTTGTTGTTATGCTTGCTCCAATTAAGGAAGTGCCACTCCAAGACGACCGCAGCGATCACAACGATCAAGCCCCAAGTCCCGACCAAATTGGCTATCGGGTCAACCGGTTTGCGTTGTTTTTATTTTGGCCGTTTCGCTGCTGGCCCGGCTCTGTTGATAACGCGCTTTAATTAAAAATCTGCATACATTTTTGGGCAGTTGCATGTCTCGCAGCTCTCAGATCTCGGCTCTCAGGCTTTTCCCCCATACACAATCTCTGATCGCTTTTTTCGCGAAGAGCCGCCAAAAATATCAAAATCAAAAGCGGCGCAGGCTCTTTTATGACAGATCTCACTTTAAAGTTGACGTCCGAACTGTCAGAGAATAACACTTGAAGTCTGCGGAGACGCTGCAGCTTCCCATCTCGGCCCACGGGCTCTGTGAATTTATATTATTTTGGTGGCTTTTTGATGTGAAGTGAAGTTAATTTAGCGGGCTTCAACTGGCGCAGAAAAAAATAAATGTTGCCCAATGTATAAACATCTACTTGATGCGCCAGTGTTTACAAAAGGGCAAGGGCCTTTGATATTTTGTTATCCCTTTGAAAGGCTCTGAAGCGCTCTGATTAGAGATCATTCAGTTGAAATAGGCTCGAGTTATTGGAATTCTCGCCTTACTTTTGCGGAAAGATAATGGGTTAAGTCAGTTCAACCTGATGCTCAATTTGTGCACGCTTATCCTTCATGGTTGCTTTAACGAGTTCCAGATAAAGAGCCGTCTTAATTTTTCAAAATTATAACCTTCATGCCTGATTGTTTTCTGACGAAGCTGGAAGCTCGGACGAAGGTTCAAGAACCTCACCGGTGGCTTGTAATAACTAGGCAATATAACTTGCTAAAATTAAGCTAATGAATCATTCTGCGGCTTGAGGGCCCCCTATTCAAATGGAAATCCCTTGGCTTGGTTATCAATAATGTATAATTTGATTTCCCTCCGATCTTCTCAGCTGGCCCTTTCACATTTGCACATAATAATGTTTTGGGCTTGGCGGTGGTGGGCTTTTGTTTTGGAAAGTCTTGCTTCTGGAGCCTGTGAAAAAGGCCTCAGATTCGGCGCGAGATGAAATGGGTGGAGATTTGAAGATTTGGGCATTTTGAAGATGCTTCCATAAGCCGTAAACAATTTGCAAATGGCTGGGGAGGGCAGCTTTATCTTAATGATGCGTAATAAAATTATGGCGGCAATCAGCCGAAATCAATAACAGTCGTTGCCCACTCGCAGAGAAAGTAATTATTGGCCGGTCAATTGGTGGCTCCGACACCCGTCAAATCCGCGGCTGCCTCGGCTCGTCTCCGATAAGCGGAGCTGGGGATAAGCCGCGGCCGAGATGAAAGTGGCCGAGGGGCGTCTGATGGGCTGGACAGCCCTGGAATCCATCTGCGGCCATGTGGCGGCTCGTTTGCGCCCATCGTCACTTGATTGAGGACCCAGAATGCAGATGCAGAATGCAGAAGCAGGCAGCACATCAACGCCGTCCGCAGAGCCTTTGCAAACTGACCTACAGCAGCAGAGAGTCCAGATTCCAGATCGCAGAGTGCAGATTCCAGATACCAGTTCTCTGCTCGCAGTTTTATTGATGCAAATTGCACGCCCTGGGCCCTGTAATCATTCCCCGGCCGAAGACCCGGCTCTGTGCGTGTAATTTGAGCGACAAGTCGATCCCCGCTTCGAGCCGGAACTGGGTCACATTCGGTTGCGTGGCTGCGCACTTAACTGCGATGATTGGCCAAATGGCCGAGTGGCTAGCGGAGGGCGCCACCTAGGGACACCACCCGATGCAGCACTAAGCCCGGCCTCAGTCTTGATTGACAGCCCCTCGGGATGAACGCCCTTGCCTGACTGATTGCGAATCCGCAGCCGTGTCCTTGCCGTGTAACGAGCTTTAAATAGCTTCAATTACAGTCGCAGATTGCATAATGCCCGGACTCGGACTGGGACTCGGACTCGGTTCCCCCTCGGAGAGCTCCCGTTTCCCCCCATTTCTGGCTTTGAATTTAATACGGGACGGCGGACAGGCTTGACGAACGACAACGGCACGCCAGGAGGTCATGTCACAGAAATATCCATTAACACATCATAAAAATTAAAAATTAAGAAACCATACGAGCGAGGCAATAAAACCGCAGTGCCTGTAAAATACAATATCTGTTCGGTGGAATAAAAACGCCAAGGCATGCCAAGATAATCGCACCGTCCAGCGGAGAGAAAAGTGAAACCGGTAATTATGCATTATGTATGCACGCCACCAACGCGGCGGATTAAAATGAGGAGCTGGCTAGCAGGATAGCCGAGAGCTTGGCCTGGCGGACTGGGAGGGTGGCGGCGCAGGGGAGGGTCATCGGTGGAGCGGGGGAAGGTCGCGGGGGCCTCAGCCGGCTTACTGTCTGCCCACGCTAAGTAGGAAACGCATTTTTCTGCTGCTTTTTCGGCAATTTACGTGCCTTGGCGCGCGGGCCGCAAACAAAAGACTTAAGCGACGAACCAGCAGTAACATAAATTTCACTTAATTGCAGATGGCAAAACCAGAATGCATTCAATCGATAAACAGAAACTGCAGCAAATAAATGAGCTCGGCACGCAGGCAAAATGCTTAATGTCCGGCCCTGCGAAAATATGCAAAGCACATAAAATTAAGTAAAACAACTGCCGGCCAGAACATTTATCTCCGCTTCGATTTCGCTTCCATTGAAATGCATGTGGAGCAGAGGGCACTTTCGGCCAGCCAGCCTCGGAGCTGGAGAGTCTTCTTCCGCCTCGAGATCGCGAGGCTCGGAAATTTGTCGCCGGCGGAATCGGCAGCCACTTCCCAGCGGCAGTAGCTCATTTTCATTGTGTTCATTGTGGGGCTTAATTTCCGAGTCGCAGGCAATGACAGTGAATTCTCGAACGCCACTCGCACTCGTAGCTTTTTTGTTTTGTATACGTTTTGTCCGTATTTTTTGTAAGGCTTTTCGTTTTTTCCTGCAAGTGTTAAAGTCAACAATCGTGAGAAAAGAATTTTATTGTTGTTTCGCCTGTGTGTGTGTGTGGGGCTGCACTTTTTTCGTGTCGTTTCTGGCTTTTTGTTTATTTTCATTTTTGCGGATACTGAAGGTCACCCTGCCTTGATTGCTCACTGCTGGCCGGCCCAGCTCGAGCCGAGTGGCTGCGATTTGGTGTGGGGCTCCAGTCAAGTCGAGTTCTGTTTTCGGATTTTGTATATTCGAATTTTGTACATATATTTTTGGCCTTTTTTCGGCCGCAGCATATGATGCCTGCCAGCCAGCCAGCCAGCCAGCCCCAGAAGTAGTTGCCGCTGCTGGGCCCCAGATCGCCGTATATCTCCCCTCTCCTGGGCTCTTTCTGCCTTCATCCCGCGCTCATGTTAAATTGTCCGTTTCATGTTTCTGCTTAAATGTCAGTTGTAATTTGTTGTATTAACCCATACCACATGAATTATGTTTAGTTCGAATGTAATTGATTTGAATGCAATTTGAATGGCAACAACACAACGTCGGCTGCGCCGGCAACAACAATGGCAATATTAACAATAACAGCCACAGGAGCGTCGCCGGCACGGCAAATTGAAAATTGCCCTCAACTCTGGCCGAGATTAAATGGAATTATGCAAAAGAGCTGCCTGGGAACGAGTCGCGGCGATCCGAACACGATCTGAATGAGAACTTCATCAAGAGCTGAGCTGGGTGCAGCTGGGATGAAGTCGAGAGGTGTTACCCGGCCAGCACTGTTATCGATACATGGTCTTGGGCCTCGCATCATTAGCTCACGGCGACACCAGCCCAAAAATCACGATTCTTTAACGAATCTAAGTTTTGTATTGCCTTTTCTATGCCTTTTCAATGCCAATATCTGCAGTATTATTAAAATAAGAATGGAATATTTAAGCAGGCCTGAAACGTTTATTTGTAAAGCAAGCCTCCTCGATTAATGCCAGGACATAGCAGCCCGGAAAGGAATGCCATTCAAACGTCGTGGAAATTCTGAGTTTCATCGTTCCCCAGACAAGGAAATCCCTATATTTTCTACATCAAGCCCGTTGGTAAGCAAACCGAAAGCCAGAGAAGCGACTGCGCCGCGACCATGACCACCTCCAGCCCATGCATATTCTGCTTAGACGAACAGCGAGCGCCACGCCGCATCGCCTGTGGCCACTCCTTCTGTGCGGACTGCTTCGAGCGGTATCTCGAGCTGGGCCAGGACACTCGTTGCCCGCTCTGCCGGCGTGACTTCCGGCCGGACATTCAGCCCGCTCCCCCAATTCCATCCCCTGCTTATGCCCCCTCTGCCGAGGCAGACTCTGACTTTGGCGACATGGGCCAGCAGACGGACACACTGGTGCTGACCCTTTCGGAGCAGGAATGCCGGTTCTTCGAGCAACTGTATCGGGAGGTCAGACAGACAAACAGCCATCGAACCGAATTCTAGTTCACTTTTATTTGTTACTTCTTTGCTTATATTTGTATTATATAATTACACTTATTCCTTGTTGAATTCCTTATAAAACTTAGTTAATTCGCATCCCAGTTAGTTAGTATACAAATTATTTTGTAACATCTCACAGAAGTACAACTATCTCAAAAAGAGTGTCCTGGCCAAGTTCTCGACTATCGCCACCTCTCCTCAGTCAGCCCTCAACCGCATCCTCGTCCATCTCTCACCGCCACGACTGCGATGCTTCTGCCATCGATCAGCATTTGTATCTGCTCGTGCTGGCGCAACTTAATTAGACGCTTAGACTGGCTAATTGCCGGTGGGGCCGGGCCTGATAAATTGATAAGCCCGGCGCAGATGAACAGCTAACGACGGCCATTAGCCGAAGTGACAGCGGCAGTCGCAGCAGCCGGACGGGCGGCTGAAAAATGGTGCAAAAATGTTTATTAAATGTCCATGCCCGGCCAGTGGTCACTGGAGCAGAAGCAAGAGCAGAAGCCGGAGGAGGCTCAGGCCTAGCCCAATCCGCAGCTCGCAAGTTGCTGAATTTGTTGCATTTGCCTGCTTGCCGTTGTCTTTTTTGGCTCTTTATCGCACGAATCATTTCTGGCTGGCCATTTTGACAGCGTTTTGAGTCAACAACATGGTGCATGCAGCAGATACAAATCTAAGCGGCACATTATGCAACGGCCGACCGGCCGGCCGGCGATCGTGCAAATGCTGAGAGCCAAAAACTATCTCATGGATTTGCGCAATTTGTCATCCTGGAATCGGAATCTGAATCGGAATCGGTATCGCGGGCGCAGGCGGAGCCGCAGTCGCCGAGGGAGGAGGGAGCCGAGGCCGAAGCCCGAGAAGCCGCCGCACTTCTGGCAGTGCGTGTGTGCGGGCGTGGCCGGCGAACAGTTTTATTGATAAGCCTGCTCTCGGGGCTTCGATATTACATTTAGCTGGGCAATTATTAATGCCCCTTGTCGCCGGGCTGCGTGTAATTTGTGGCAGTGGTTACTGAAATGCGATACAGCCGATTTATGAATGTCCATGTCCGGCGATGGCCGCGATCCTCGCCGCAGCGATCGTCAATCTTCGGGCTCGCGCCCCGCTTACATGTGATCTAACATGCTACCAACAAGCGCGGCCTTATCGATAACTGCCGCTGATCGGTTTCAGCCGGGCTTAGAGCCAGGGTTCGATGAACGCGCATGCACCTCGCGACGTGCCACATTTTTAGCATTTTTATTATCGCAAGTCATTTGTCAAATTGCTAAACTGACATTAAAGCCGCCTTTCCTGTGGGCTGATAAACCAATTTGACATTTTCCCGCCGATGATCGATGGATCCACGAGATCCCCCTAATCCCCTGCAGCCCCAGCCCCAGACTCAGACCCAGAGACCCAGCCCCATCCCGAACTCCAGGCAGAGGGGAGCGATCAGGCTGGTGACATTTTTGTGCCAATTTCGGTCGCTGGGCCATCAGTTAAGAGCCCAGCCATCAGCCATCAGGCTGGAGACCTCAGACCCTCAATTCGCATTTTTCGCTTTCAGTTTTGTTTTTTTTTCTCTCTTTTTTTGCAGCTTTTCGCCTCGTTTTTCGGGGGGCTTTGTTTTCCTTGGAGTTGCCGTTTGCATGCGTGGGAGTTGCACGAATTGTGTCGTTAAATAATGCTCCATGTTTGTCCTGCACGAGACCCGCGAAACACACAAAACGAAATGAAACCAAACAAAGTCAAACAAAGCGGCTGCAGTGCGGAAAAAATCCAAAGACTAACTATTTTTATGTTATATTAATGTTTATATGCTATGATAAGAATAATAATACTATAAATTTTGTATTAAATATATAAAATATAATATTTCTAATGTGGAAAGCAAATGTCTTGATTTAGGGATTGATTGAACAATTTATTTTATAGAATCATAAAGCACACGATTTAAATCAAAACAAAATTATAAAAAAAAGATTTAAGCTTTCGTAAAATTATTATTTTTTATTATTCAACTTCGCCTTGATTATTTAACAAAATTTCTTCCAGTGCCGGCAGACAACAGAAATAAAACTGGTTGCCCTGGCCGACAGCGCGGAAGCGCTGCTCAAATGGCAACTGGAGCAGCGTTTTGGGTGGCCGGATCGGGTCCAGCCGGGAGTGGGACTCGGTCTGGAGTCTCCTACCTCGGAGTGGTCCTATTGGGGGTACCTGGCGGCCGTGCCGGCCTTGCATTTGATGTTGCTGTTGCTGCCGCCGCGCCGCTTTGTTTAATTGATAGACGACGATGACTGCGACGACCCACGCGGCGCACAACTGCGGCTGCCGGGTTGGGGAGCATCAGGATCGCGACCGGGAGCGGGAGCGGGAGCAGGAGCCGCAGCTGAAGCCGGCGGCACGCGATGGCCGGTTGTCTTGGATGCGGACCTGGACGCCGCCAGTGGCAGTGGCAGGCAACCCATCGAACTCAAACTGTGCGCATGCGCATGCAACAGAATGCGACGTCGCGGCGTTGACAGATTGATGCCCCCTAACTCGGCCTCGGCCCCCGCCTCATTATTCAAATTACCAGTGTGTTTGTGCGGAATTTATCAAAGTCGTCCCCCTGCAGCCGAGGAGGAGCCAGAGTGAGCGTGGCGGCTGGTCAGGAAGGAAGGGTGGGCATTTAGCATGTGGGCCAGTTGTTGTGGCTCGTGTTCGCGTGGGCGTCAAATGCTGTTTCCCCGCTCGAAATGGAACTATTTGCGGGTCAGTCGGGATAGGCTCCCCGTCAAACTTTCCTTTTGGCTAAGGGCAGCTCTCGAAACTGGAACGCGAACGGTATCTGTATCTGCGACTGTGACTCCGATTCCGATTCTGCAACTGCAACTGCAACTACAACTGGGTGCGGCATAAAGTCTCATAAATCAATGGACCGAAAATCAGCAGTGTACATATGTAGATAGGTGCATACACATGCTGGCCTGGCCGGAGTAATTAAAGCAGTTTAACATGTCTGTGAGCCCGTCCAGTTTTTGGAGCTGTCACAACATCAACAAGCCTTCATTCATGCTCTGCGACAGCCACAAGCCAGCCAGTTAGCACAGGTCCGTCAGTCCGTCAGTCTGGCAGTCCGTCAGTCAGGCAGCCAGTCATTCAGTCATTCAAAAGCCAGCCAAAAACTCGCCATAAATCAACTCATTTGAAATGCATCAAAGGCAGCAATCAGAAACAGAAACAGAAACAGAAACAGTAACAGTTACAGACACAGAAACTGCCAAAAAGAAAAACGCAGTCAGTTGCACAAATATTTTTACACGTTGCTGCGATTTCCAATTGAAATCGAACATTCGGCCGAAAGTGCCAATGCGCGGGCGGGGCCTGAAAACCAACCCAGAAAATCGCAAAGCCCAAAACCCAAAATACCGAATAAGTCAACCGAAAAACATAGCTCAACTGTCGTGGCCCAGGCGTGTTGCACAATGTGTGAAAACAGGATCAGAGTCCTGGCTAAACATTTGTCAACCCAGCGGCGCTTATGTAATCAACAATGCAGATTCGGCCAACTCGCTTTCTGACCAATTAAACAGTTTGTCTGCGGGCCCCCAACAAGCATCAATCAAATGGCAGGGAGGACAGGCCAGATCGCAGAGTCTTGACTTGCTCAAACCGAACTTTTCGAGCTGGTCCAGTGGCTACTGTTGAGCTGAGTTGCCCTCGGAATGCAGATTTGCATTCGGCTTATGACAGGCCCGGGGCTCGGGGCGTGGCCATTATTAGCATCGCCGGCCAATGCTTAATTGATTCGGTTGTTCGATTCGGCCATGTTAATTGACAGCACGCACGGATGTAACATTGCGATAGCCAAGCTGACACAGGCCGGAGTCGCAGTCGGAGCCCGGTTAGTTGGCCAGTCAGTCAGTTGTCAGTCAGCTGGTCAGCCAAGCTGGCCAAGACCCGGCCAAAGCCAAGAAGTGCCCCACTGGCTCCACGCCGACGTCGGAGCCAGGCGACTCCGGGAGTCGGTAAATTTCACTTATCAAGAGCGAAACAATTAACGGGCGCTGCACGAGTTATAAATATAAATGTCGGGTCGTCTGGAGCGGGATCTGGATGCGGACTCCGATGCGGACTCGTGAGTGCTCTGACCCACATGCAATTGGCAACTGCCAGCAATTTGCCACCTAAGCAAGAATTATGATCGCCAGCATTTCCTGGGCCCGATAAGGCGGCACAACTTATGCGCAAATGCGGCTGTCACAGATTCCGACTCCAAATCCGACTCCGACTTTGACTGCGACTCAGACTCTGACTCCGAATCCCACTTCCCACCACGCGACTCCACACAAAGTCAACAGCCGCCGCAGAGCCTTTTCGTTATAATTTCTATTATTTTCCCTTTTGGCATAATTGCAGACAATTTACTTAACGATCAATAGCGTCAAACGGCAGGCAGGCTGGCAGGCAGACGTCGAGAAATTTATTAGCTCCCGCAGCTCCAGCTCCAGCTCCAGCTCCAGCTTCAGCTTCAGCACAAGCTTCAGCTCCGGCCGAAAACTGCAGCTCCATCTCGGCCATGTGTTGGCCTCTTGGCAACACACCACACACAAATTCACATCCGTGAGAGCCGCTCTTCGTGCCCGGTTTTCTATCCTTGAGGTTCAGTTCGGTTCGGCTAATGCGACTAGCATTTTTCTTGGCTCTGTGTGCTTTCTGTTGCCATAAAACATTTATTTAAAATGGAGCAGAGCCACCGGGGGCAGCGGCCATGTTGGGGCCAACGGATGAACGCTGTTCATATTTTAATTACGCGGCTTTATCACGTCATTGCAGGGTGGCTGCCCCGGCTCCGTCTCCATCTAAAGTTGCGGAACATTTTGAAGGCTCGGCAGATAGCGGGCGATCAATTTTCGATTTATGGGAAAGAAAGCCGAGGCGGAGAATCGACACGGAACTCCACTTGTGGGGTATTCAAATTAGTCCAAAACTGATTTCTGATCGGTCATCAAGTTTGCGGAATGAATTAAGTACCATTTTATGAGCGACGAATCAGTTAATTAGGAGACTTAACCACTTTGGCGGTGCGGCACTTGACCCATAATCTTATATGGCATTGCGTTGGCCAAAAATATGCTTCGGTTATGTGATGCAAACACTTCCCCCACTGATCGGTGATTTGGGGCAATTAACATACGACCCCTGGCCACAATTGTGCGGCTATTTTTGGCTGCAATCACCAGACACACCGAGGTTGAAACCCCAATTTCCCGCCAGCCCCTCCGGCGGGGCCCCTAATTCGGCTTAATCTTGCCCAAAGAGAGCCACCCGTTGATTGACGATAATGTTGTCTAAATGCACATTTAACAAAGAGGGAAAAAGTGTGGCTAGTTATAACTATTTACCTGTCAGTGGCCTGTCCCGAAGTGTGAGAACAGATTTGGCTTTCCATAAACCCGAACGAACGAACGACCCGACGAACGCACATTTCGGGCTCGTAACGAATGAGCAATAAATTTCTAAATTTTCGCCAATAAACAAACGTAATGATCATGTTGAAGATGCTGATCGGTTCGGGATCGGAGCCCCCAGAGACGGCTCTCCGCTGGACACCCACTGCCCCGGCTGATTATATTCGTCTGGCCGACGTCTGTATAGGATGGGATCTAGGAATGGAGCTGGGCTGGGGTCTGGCTCCGAGGGGAAATCTCGGCGCGATCGGCGATCTTGGATCGGCGAAATGTTGTTTATGTGCTGCTGATTATGAGCGGGCGTCGCTGATGGTCGCCGGGTCTTTGTTTCTGTGTTTTTGATGTTTCAACAACGTCGAACTCCGGGGTCAGCGCGGCAACGACGCATCGTAAATCATTCATAGAGGGAGCAGTTGGCCATCCAGGTGCCGCGCTCCGCTCCTGCCCACCG
>VNJU01009767.1:0-14618 GCA_008042675.1 Drosophila seguyi | reverse complement strand
GAAAGAGTACCTCAAGGAACTCCATAGGCGAAATAAGTGGCGAGCCCCTGCAAGAGATCTCCGTGTCGGGGAAATGGTGGTTGTCAAGAAAGACAACCTTCCGTCCAATGAGTGGCGATTAGGCCGAGTTGACGCGGTGTTTCCAGGATCTGATGGCCATGTCCGTGTGGTCCGCAGCCGCGAGGACTCATCAAAGGTCCCATAGTGAAGGTCGTCCTTCCAATGGAAGCATCCGCCTGGCCCCAATAACCTGTCTACCATCCACTTCAATGTTCCACGTCACTGTGCTGTTCCGTAGCTAATCTGTAGTTTCAATTCGTAGCGGTGCAAGTACTGATTGCTACTTTTTTTTTCTCTTCATCCTAGTCCGCCAGTCACAGTAGGATGTCTCCTCGCCCACGCAGCGCCAGTGAACTAGAAAGCAGATGTTCTCGAGGTACCAACTCATACGGTTGCCGAGTTTGCAGGGAGATCCACTCATTACGGTTTCTGCGTTTGAGTGCCAAGAAGCGGCTTCTCGGACAGTCCTTGAAAATCGGTACTTCCCCGCTTGTTGGGCCCACAAGCATTCCGACGGAGCGTGTCGGCGAGGGGACGACTGCTGCAAAACGTGTGGCCAGGTTCATCACACGCTACAGCACCTTTCCGAAGTACCGTTGGCTCAGCGCCGGCCGCGTCAGGAGGCGCTTCAGTCGCCGGGCGCCTACCCGCGGAATTCTACAGTCGCACTACGGCGGGCTTCATCCGCCCCTGGGCCCTCGTCCGCCGCGCCACGGCGTGCTTCAGCAGCTCCTCGGGACTGGTCAGTCACACCACGACGTTCATCAGCCACTCCTCGGCCCTCGTCAGTCACACCACGACGTTCATCAGCCACTCCTCGGCCCTCGTTCGCCACTCCACTCAGGTCTTTGACACGGCGGCACTCATCGCCCTGTGCACGGCTACGAGCTGCATCGACGCGTCGCTAGCGACAGCTTTTCGAATGCCAACTACCTGCGTTGGGGACGAGCGGATATGTTCGGCCACCGTGAGCTCTAGGAATGATAGCAGTGTCCGGTTGGATGTGGTATTCACGGTTGAGCCTCACATGCATTCGCACGCCAGTTCGGGAGCTTGACAGGGCGGTGCGGGCCCATTTCCAAAACGTTACACTGGCCGACGAGCGCTTCTACCTACCCGCGACGATCTCCGTGGTCCTGGGGGCGGACATGTATTTGCGAGTGATGCAGCCGGGCTTCCCCGGAGGATATTCTTGAGGGTTTTTCACCGTCGACAAGGCGATGCGAGTCCTCGCTTAAGTCCGTCGCTTCATCCAGAGCTCGCGAAGGACCGAGTCTTCGTTTGAGGACCAACTGTCATCTACTGAGATTGCGTCGGCCGAGCGTCTTTTAATTTCCGTCACGCAACGCCGGCATTTCACCCATGAGATGGGTTGTTTAACCCAAAAGCGGCCAGTGCCAACAGCCACTACTATCCAAAACCTAAACTCGTTTCTTGATTCTCAAGGGCTCATGAGAGCATGCGGCCGAGTTACAGCTTCCGAACTTCTTCAATATGACGAACGGCACCCGATAATTCTCCCATACAGCTGCCATATGTCGCGACTCCTTGTCCATTGTACACATCGCATATCTTTGCACGGCGGTAATCAGTTGATTTTCTCGTTGGTCTTCCTTCTTCCGATGCACATTGGTCTAGATTTCGTTTTTTTTTTTTTGGCATAAAGTCAAACTTTTAATGTTAATATATCGTGTTCAAACTATTATATTCTATTAAAAAATTGATCACATAAGCTAGACATGAAATAATATACATGAAAAGTTCCTCTTAAGCTTTTTACGAACTTTCAAAGTAAAGCTCTGATCAGCATTTGCGCGTTTTAGTTTTTTGTTTGCTTTGACAAATCACACGTGGCTTATTACTCTCCCAAAAATATAAGTAAAATATCGAAATTAAAGGCTAAGGTATGTAGTTTTTAATGTATTTAGAATTTTAGTGCCGTGTAACGTCTTAGTTATGTGATTTTATAGGAACAATTAACTGTGTCCTCTTTCTTTAGTGGAGTATAACTAACAAACTTACAATTGCTGACAAAAGATAAAGCTTCAGTCTGTAGGTTTAACCTTTGTTTTTGAGGCAAGGCATAGGCAAGACTCAGTTCTGGCATAGAAGGTCGCTAATTTAAAAGAAAGCTCTATCCGTTCAGATCTTCACCGTGTAAAGCCCGTTTATTCGCTGGTCCCGACGGAATACCTGGCTGTGTGCTTAGGTATTGTGCCGACGCCCTGTGCAATACCCTTCTAAAATTGTTTACCTTGTCCTTAGAGACTTCCCACTTTCCCCTTATTTGGAAGGAATCATTTGTTATTCCTCTCCACAAAAAAGGTAGCAAATCAGATGCCAATAACTATAGAGGGATCTCTAAGTTGTCGGCCATCGCAAAACTTTTCGAAAAAATCATTACTCCTTACTTGCAGCACCTGTGTAGATCAATTATTTCTCCATGCCAACATGGATTTATAAAGCGAAGATCAACGACCACTAATCTTTTGGAGCTCACTTCCTTCAATAAAAACCTTCAGACAGACGTAATCTATACTGATTTCAGTAAAGCATTCGACTCTGTCAACCATTCTCTCCTTGTTCGGAAACTCGACTTAATGGGATTTCCGGTTGATCTTCTTAGTTGGACCTCAAGTTATCTGAATGGCAGGACGCAAAGGGTCCTATTTAAAAACACCTTATCTAATATTCTCAGGGTTACTTCTGGCAAGAAAGCCATTTGGGTCCAATGCTGTTTAGATAATTTATTAACGATCTGTTCAAAGCACTGACTAACTCCAGAGTACTTATGTACGCGGACGACGTCAAACTTTGTGTGTAATATACGGACGCTTCTTGCCAGTCTGATTTACAAACAGATCTTAACCATTTTCAAACATGGTGCAGTGCAAACCTATAAAACTTAAACGGCTCTAAATGCAAGCTCATGACATTTTTTCGTTCCGCTCCCAAGCTTGCAACTTACACGCTGAACTGCTGCCCTTTGGAAAGAATTGCTTTAGTTGACGATTTAGGTGTCCGTCTGGATCCTAAACTTGACTTTATTTATCATATTTCATGCATGGTAAAGCCAGAGGTGTGCTTGGATTTATTAAACGTTGGTCGAAAGAATTCAATGATCCGTACGTCACAAAATCTTTTGTATATTTCTTTAGTTCGTCCTATCTTAGAATATGGATCTTGCGTTTGGAGCCCTCAGTATGGGGTACACACTAAACGCATTGAGTCGGTTCAAAAGAACTTTTACTTTTCGCTTTACGCGGCTTAAACTGAGATGCAAACCAGAGGTTACCTTCTTATTCTAGTAGACTCCTCCTTATTAACTTATCATCCTTATCCAACCGTAGAACCATGCTTGGCATTACCTTTATTTATAACCTTATCCACGGTGACGTGGAAAGTGCTGACTTGTTGGGTCAGCTTAACTTTCACGTACCGAGTAGAAATACTAGATCCTATATTCCCTTAGTGCTGCGCCATTGTAGAACGTCCTTTCAACTGCATGAACCCTTTAGAGTCCAATGTGCAAATTATAACGATTTGTACATAATAATTTCAAACGTAAATAGCCTTCCTAAACTAAAAACATTAATACTAACCCACTTAGTACGCATGCAAGCAAACAATCTGGCAGCACGCCAGTAGTTTCTTCCTCGAATTCCTTTTCACCTAACACGAACAAGCATGTGCTTAGTGTCATACGGGCCACTTGAGTGTACTGATCGTAGTGCATCAATGTCCAAGAGATAACCCCAATAAGATTATTCCGCTACAAACGGCTTATGTTTGGAGTCAATTCGGCGCCAGAGATATGTCAAAAGAGACTTGAGCAACTTTTGGCATCAGCCACAAATGTCCTGAAGTACATAGACGACATCATAGTTTTTGGTAAGACTGAGGAAGAGCACGATGAAGCCGTAAAAAGAGTCTGTCGCATTCTCAAGGAGAACAATGCTGTATTGAATGAAACCAAATGCATTTTTAGGGCTTCTAAGATAAGTTTCCTGGGACACATTTTATCAAGTCAAGCCATTGAGGCTGATGCCGAAAAGATAAAAATCATCACATCATTTCGCGCACCTAAGAACAAAGAAGAGACTCGAAGCTTTCTGGGGCTGGTAACTTACGTGGGCAAATTTATATCGGAGTTGGCAGACAAGATCCCTTAAGACGACTGTTGAAAAACGATGTGAAATTCATATGGGGCGTTGATGAGCAGAATGCGTTTGAGAAGTTTAAATTATGTCTGACCCAACTTGCACTACTTCGACCGCAAACAGAAAACGCATCTGGTCGCAGATGCCAGCCCGGTGGCGTTAGGTGCCGAATTATTACAACTTCATGGTGAAAATGATCCGAAAATTATATCGTTCGCTAGTCGTAACCTTACCGACGTAGAAAAACGTTATTCTCAAACCGAGGAGGAAAGCTTAGCATTAGTATGGGCGGTTGAGAAATTTTACTACTAACTAGCTGGTTTTGGAATTCGAGCTTATAACGGATCATAAGCCGTTGGAAACAATTTTAAAACCGACTTCAAAACCACAAGCATTAAAATTCAAAGTCAAATATAGGACTGGAAAGGAGAATATTGCGGATTCCCTATCACGGCGAGCTGAGCCCAGGATATTGCTATGACATGAAAGGTGAACACAGCATTCTATATGTGGTCGAAAACGCAATTCCTGCATCGATAGCCATCACCGAAATCGCAGATAAGAGCATTTGTGACAAGGAAATCGTAGATGCGATGTCATGCCTACAGGACAAGTCGTGGAACACATCATCTTCAAACAGTTTGTTCCCATTTAGACACGAGGGACCCGCATAGTCATCCCAGTGGCAATGAGACAGTCGATCCTGAGACTAGCACATGAAGGTCACCTTGGTAGTTCAGCAATGAAGCGGCGTCTGCGATCCAAGGTATGGTGGCCACAAATAGACCGGGACTCCGATGAATTCGTAAAAGCGTGCACAGACTGCAAAATCGTATCGCAGGCTTCAAATTCCACGCCCATGAAGAGAACGACATTCCCAGAAGGGCCATGGATCTTTGTAGAAACTGACCTTTTGGGACCGTTACCGAACAATGACTACATTCTGGTGTTAATTGACTACGATTCCAGATATATGGAGTTTAAAATACTCAAATCAATTTCATCCTTCTCGGTATTTGATGCTATAAAAGAAATTTTTAGTAGACTAGGCTACCCAAAGAAACTAAGGACAGATAATGGGAGACAATATATTAGTTCAGAATTTAAGACATATTGTAAACAATGCGGAATCGAACAGGTAACAACTCCACCATATTGGCCTCAAGCCAATGGAGAAGTTGAAAATATGAACGGGTCGCTAGTGAAAAGGTTAAAGATAGCATACACGAATAAGAATAACTTTAGGGAAGAAATTTAAACTTTCGTAATGATGTACAACGTAACCCCTCATGGAACCACGGGGTAATCGAGTAATTCGAGACAAAATCCCGTGTGTGCAAGATATAATAGGGGAATACAATGACTTAGTAAAGAATGATCGGGACTTAGTAAACTAGCAGAAGGGAAAAGCATATGCTGACAAAAGGAAAGGAAAGGAGCTAAGGAAATTAGTGTTAAAGCAGGAGATAAAGTATTTCTAAAAAATGTTATATTCCCACATAAACTCACCCAAACTTTGATACCACCGAAGAAGAAAGAGTAGGCGATATCAAAGCTTTCTCTATAGATTGCGTAGGCAATTACATTTTTTTTGTTATCCGCGCTGATTTTCTGTCTATTTTGGTATCTAGTAGTAACTTTCATTATATTTCCTGCAATGTTTTGTAGATCTTTAATGGTTATTACATTATTGTCTTTTCCCTTTAAATATTGAACTGTGAAATTATACTTTTCTAATTTTAGCCTTAGCGTCGGCTTAAAGAGGCGGCCAAGGCGACCGATCGACCAATGGGCAGAACCCACCACCGCAGAAGAGGCGAGAGCAGAACAAAGCTCGCACTGCGCAGACGCCAGATCGGGCCGTAGCCATGAGAGGAGAGCGCAGCGCCAGAAGCAAAAACCACCACCGCGGCTATCCCGGCTCGAGGAGTGAGCGGCGCGACCGACCCACGCCATCCATCTGGGAGAGACGACGCATGCGCCGAACACCAGATGGGGAACAACGCATGCGCCGGACAAGAGTGGTGAGCAGCGGAGAGAGAGGGCTGCTAGCCTTGATCGGCACGCGCCAAGCGGCCTGAGCAGCGCTGCCGCTCGGGATCGGCAGAACTACGCCACGACCTAGTTCTGGAAAAGAGAAGCCGTGCATTCAGAGCGGAGTTTTGAACACGAGCAGACGTAAGCGGAGGAAAAGTAAATATAAAACTCGAATTGGCCACGTGCCGACGCGGAGTGAAAAGTAAAACGAAAACGCGAAAACTTGGAGCACGCGCCCACACGAGGAGTCACACGGGTACGGGTGAGCAATGGCCGCTGGCCAACACTAAGGGAAATTTTGGGGCACCGGGACCGACACCCACTGCATGTGCAGGGTGCCGGCCGCCGGCCGCCGCCAATCGAACGGAAAAAGAATAGTGTTTTTTTTTTCGTGAATTTAATTCTGGCCTTTTACACTCCGCTTCTCCCGTCGTCCGCCCCTGTCCCGTCCCTCAGGGAGGTCCCCGCTGTTGGAAATTCTTCCAAGCGGGGCGGCTGTTGGAAAATCTTCCAAGCCGGTCTCTGAGAGGAACACCTTCCTGCTGCCGTTCGCCCCTGTCCCGTTCCTGGGAGGATTCTCCGCTGTTGGAAACTCTTCCAAGCGGGGACGGCTGTATGAAAGCCTTCCAAGCCTGTCTCGGAGGGGAGCGCCCGCCGTTGGAAAGTCTTCCAGGCGGGGCGCTAAGGGAAAGGACGTTGGAAAGTCTTCCAGGCCCGCCTCTTGGGGATCAGCCGTCGTTGGAAGTTCTCTCTTTCGCCCCTCCTTTGCCCTCTAATAATCTCCGACAACGTGGCCGTTTATGTCCTGGTCGTCTCAGAAACTTACAAATTTCTGTGAGGACCTCTGGGCCGCTGAGGATCACCCCAGCCGGAGTCACTTCCTTACAATGGTTTTGCTTGCTTGCTTACTTGAATCAGTAATTATACAGAATTCTTGCTAAAAAATCAAAATTGTAGCAAAGTAGGTTCCATGAGTTTTGTTTTTAAAAATTGAAATGCGTTTTAGCATTCATCTTTCCATTCGAAAGGAACATTCTTTTTACATAATCTTGGTATGTGCCGTAAATATTCGGCGAAATTTTTTATAAATCGTTTATAATAATTCCAAAATGCTATGAAACGTCTAGCGCTATCCGCATTGTGTGGCTTAGGGTAGTTCATATTGACATTATATTTCTTGTCATCAGTATTTCAGTATTTCTTTATCTGTGCATTTATAACCGAGAAAAGTCACCTCATGCATAAAAAATTAACATTTTTTTGGGTGTAGGTTAGGTTGGGTTAAGGCGATGACGGCCGGCTCGATGAGCCGGGCCGCCCACTTGAGCCAGAGGAGGCTGCTTGTGATGCCCCGTAGGCTTAGATCCTTGGATGAAACGGGTTAGCTGCCTCGGTGATGCCTCGCTTAGCTCGGCGAGATCCACAAGGGTGAAAGAGCCCAGGTACTGCAGTCTACGTCTGCTCAGGGCTGGACAATGACAGAGGAGGTGAGTTACTGTCTCTTCCTCCTCCTCATCCCTACAGCTTCTACAGAAGTCGTTATGGCGAACCGACAGCCTGGACGCATGCGTACCAAGTAGCCAGTGACCAGTGAGAGCCCTATCGGCAAGGGCGCAGCTTTCCCTGCTTAAAGACAGTAGCTCTTTGGAGCGCTTTGCTGATCGGCGTGGCCAGATCATTCTAGCGTGACGGCAGGAGATTAGGTTTTCCCATTTCCTGTCCGCGAGGAGACGAAAGTGTTCCCTACAAAGTAGTCTGCGAGTGGCCATGGGCATGTCAACTCTAGCTCCCTCTCCGGCTGAAGAGGGGAGGTTGTACCCTGCCGGGCCAGCTCATCGGCAGCGCAGTTGCCCTCGATGTCCCTATGTCCTGGTACCCAGATGAGGTGAAGGTTGTACTGCTCCGGCATCTCGTGAAGAGATCTGCGGCAGTCGTTGATGGTCTTCCAGTTAGATGAGATGGATTCTAGTGACTTCAGGGCAGCCTGACTGTCAGAGAAAATGCAAAGGGGAGCTCTGGCCATAGTGGGCGGGAGCTGATCAAGGGCTTCTTTGATGGCGTAAACTTCCGCCTGAAAGACGCTGCAGTGGTCAGGTAGCCTAAAAGAGACGCTTAAGCCCAGGTGCTCGGAGTATATGCCTCCTCCCACCCGGCCGTCCAATTTTGAGCTATCCGTGTAAATGTGAAGGGACCCTAAGGGGGTCCAGGGGCTCCTAGGTTCCATTCCGTTCTGACGGGGATGTAAACCTGGAAGGGTGTGACAGGGTGTTCAGTGGGGACACAGTATTCAGTGTCCCCCTCAGTGAGGTGTGGGTCAGAGCCGAGGTTCGTGTGTCCAAAACTCGATCTTTTCCACAAGCCCGCGCCCTTCAAGCTTAGTTCGGAAAGTGACGCAGTCATCTCTCCCCATCTCAATTGGGAGGATATCCAGTAGAACGTTCAAGGCGTCTCTCGGAGTCGTGCGCAGGCCGCCTGTCATGCAGATCTCAGCCATGCGTTGGGTTTTCCTGAACTTGCCCAGGCAGGTGAACCGCTTTAGTGCTGGCCACCAAATAGCCACCCCGTAGAGGAGTATTGGACGAGTGATATCCGTGTACAACCAACGGACAATTTTAGGGGTCATACCCCATTTTAGCCCTATCGCCATGCGGCAGGTATAGAGTGCGATTGTGGCCTTTTTGACCCTTTCATCCGTATTAGGCCCCAGTCTAATTTTTTGTCCAGGATTAGACTTAAATTTTTGTCCTGATTTTTAAGGGGTAGGGGTATCCTACAGAGCTTAGGGGGTACCACTTTGGGGATTTTGTATTTCCTTGTGAAAAGGACCAGTTCGGTCTTTGCTGGGTCTACCCCCAGCCCGCATCTGGCAGTCCAATCCGCCAGAAACCGAAGGCTGTTACTCATCCTGTCACAAAGGGCTTGAGGGAATTTTCCCGTGAACGCTAAAGTCACATCATCCGCGTAAGCGACAACCCGACAGCCGCCCTCCTCTGTGCCCTATAGCAGATCATTGACCGCCACATTCCATAGGAGAGGGGAGAGTACTCCACCCTGGGGTGTACCTCTGTTGATTTGTCTGGAGATGGTTGACCCCCCCAGTGTTGCCTCCACCGTTCTGCTACGCAAGATCCGGTCGATGAGACCCACTGTGTCTTGATCAATCCCCAGCTTAGTCAGTGCCGTTGTGATTGAGCCTGGAAGGATGTTGTTGAAAGCGCCCTCTATATCCAAGAATGTGACGAGTGTGAACTCCTTTGCGTGGAGCGATTTTTCAATTAAAGAGGTGAGCGAATGGAGTGCTGTCTCTGTTGACCTGCCTCCCCTATACGCATGTTGGCATTCTGATAAGGATGATTGGGGGAATGGTGTTTCTTAGGTGCAGACTGATGAGTCTCTCCAGCGTCTTGAGTAGAAACGAGGAGAGGCTTATCGGCCTGAAGTCCTTGGGCGTGCAATGCGAAGGCTTGCCTGCCTTGGGAATGAACACTACTTTTGAGCGGAGCCATCCACTCGGAATGACCCCTGTGTCGAGGATGATCGATAAGATCAGTCGAAGTCAGGGCGTGGATAGTTCAGCTACATAGCTAAGCTGTGCAGGTATGATACCGTCCACCCCTGGGGATTTGTATGGGCTGAAGCTGTTAATTGCCCAATTTATATTCCTTTCACTAAGGAGATATCCCAATTCGGACGGACCCCGCCGTGTCGGGAGGTTAGGTGGGCTGCTCTGAGAGGAGCTTACGGGGAAGTGAGCATCCAGGAGAACCCCGAGGGCTTCCTCGCTGGAGGTCGTCCAGCTGTCGTCAGGCCTCTTGACGAAACCCGGGTAAGAGGGCGTCGTCAAGAGTACCTTCCGCAGCCTTGACACCTCAGAGTAGTCCTGGATACCTGAGCAGAAATCGGACCAGGCCCTCCTTTTGGCCTTTCTTAGTTCTCTGTTTTATATGGACAGGTTCATCTTATAGAGGCCCCATGATGCGTCTGTGTTATCGCTCTTGGCGCGATTGAAGGACTCGTAGTCTTCTTGAGGCAGCCTAGTTCCTTACACCACTATGGTGGCTTCTTTCCAGACTTCCCCCCAATCCTACTACGCTGGCAGGACCTATCTAGAGCTGTGCTACAAGCGTCGGTGAAGGTCCTAACGAGTCGCTCCAGCCCCTCCGGACAGTAGTCCGAGTGGGTTGGGGCTGGAGGGGGCTTAAGGATCTTACTAAGCTGGGATCTATATTTCTCCCAGTAGGTCTTCCGAAAGTTTCGAAAGGTGATCGGATTGAATTTATCGAAGCCCAGCGTAAATTGGATATACCTATGGTCAGAGAAGGAGTGCTTCTCCAGCACCCTCCATGACTTCATGGTATCCCTTAGCGATTCTGAGAGGATTGTAATATCTAATACCTCCCTACGGTTCCTGATAATAAAGGTGGGTTCGTACCCCGAATTCCCCACTAGCAAGTTGGATGAAAGGATGTAATCAAAAAGAGACTCACCCCTGTCGTTGGTGTCAGTGCTGCCCCACTGATGGTGGTGGGCGTTGGCGTCGCACCCAATGATGAGACTAAGGTTCAGCCTTTTGCTATCCTCGGTGATTAGCCTCAGGGTTGGGGGGATGGGGTCCTTGTCGTGTCCCAAGTATGCTGAGCATATCCGGAGGGATACATTTGGTCCGTCTAGATCTGCTGTTGTAAAATCTTCATTGCTGAAATTGGGAAGCATGAAAAGAGCTAAATCTTTCCTAGCGAGTATGCAGGCTCGCGATTTACCTGTTGTTGGAGCTGCGTACAGGCTATAGTCGGTTGCCCTCAGCCCTAGGATTCTGTCGCCACAGATCCAGGGCTCCTGGATGAGGACAGCATCGATACCACCTTCCGCCAGGTGGACAAGAAGCGCAGCGGAAGCTGCTTTACTGTGCTGGAGGTTTATTTGCAGAAACGTCAGAGACATTCTGCTGCTTAACCTCCACCACAGTGATGTCTGCGTCCGAGGCCGGCTCGTCCAGCTCGTTCTCCTCCTCGGACATCCCAGAGCCGCGCTAGCCCCTAGCGAGCTCGCTCTCCCCGGAGACGTACCCCTCCAGGATGTCCTCCTCGTCGGACAATCTTTCGGGCGCCTCCTCGATGCGAGGGCCCTCTATACCAGGGTCCTCCTCTTTGCGGCCCGGCTTGGCGTCGGCCTTGTAAATGCGGGCGAACTTTTCGGTTGGCACCCAAGTTGGTGCCTCAAACTTTCGCCGTAACGCCGACTTCGATGCAGTATATCCAAACGCTAGCTTTAATTGTTCAACTAAATCATCTACTGGAGTTGTGAACCGCTCAGCGTCCGCGTGTAGCCACTGCATGGAATTTCCTTTCAGCTTACTAAGCAGCAAAACCCGTCGTTGCATTTCCGACAAACTGTACAGACCCGATATATTCGTCCATTGATCTATCCACTATTTTATCGATGTTTTACTGCCAAAATCCTCTAACATTTCTTTCGCCATGTTAATCCCTGGTGACGAAAAGGTGCTGATCTCAATTCTGCCGCTGTTCTGCTGCCCTTCAATTTCGTCATGATCGTCGCCTCTGCCTCCATATACCATAGTGCCCCAGTGATAGTACGCAGGATTTTTGATTGAGCGCGCTGTATGATGTCTATGTTGGTTTTGCTCGCGTTTCCCCAAAGCTGGGAGCCATAGGTCCAGATTGGCTTAAGAGTGGTGTTGTAGAGCAGAACCTTGTAGTCCAGACACAAGGGCGATCGGGAGTTTATAATCTAGTGGAGGCTGCTGGCTTTCAGTTTTAGATGTAGTTTCTTGCATTCGATGTGTCTACCGCAAGTTAGACGTCTGTTACGTTACATCATTGACTTGGGGAATCTGCGTGCTATTCAGGCAGAGCGGAGGGCAAGTTTGTCTAAGTAAACGTTATGTGTTAACACTTTTGTTCGTTTATTTTAATACGCCAATCAGAGAGCCACTTCTCGACTAGCTTAAGGTGGTTGGCGGGTTGGGTTGTTGCATGGACTGGGCATCTGGAGCGGCTGAGGATCGCAGTGTCGTCAGTGAAAGTGGATGTTGTTAGTCGGCCACTCGTGGGAACATTCGCGATGTAAAGGACGATTAAAGTTGGCCCAAGTGCACTACCTTGTGGGACTCCAGCTTCGATAGTGTAGCTGTCGGAAATTGTATTGCTGCACCTCACTGCGAAGGCTCTGTTGCAGAGGTACGATTCCAGGAGTTTATGAGTGTACCCAAGCATGTGTGTTTTAATTTTATGCATAAGGCCTTCAAGCCAGACGCGGTCGAATGCTTGAGATACATCGAGGAATATCGCGCTGCAATATTCTCTATGCTCGAAGGCTGTTCGAATCTCAGATGTTATTCTGTTAACTTGCTCGATAGTTCCGTGTTTTTTTCTGAAGCCAAATTGATGTGCTGGGATAATATTGTGAGCTCCCATATATGGTATTATTCGCGTTAGAATACACTTTTCGAATAAATTGGAAGGCATGATAGCAAGCTTATTGGTCTGTAAGATGATGGGATAGTGTGATCTTTTCCAGGATTCGGTATCATTATAATAATAAATTTCTTCCATTTACTTGGGTAATAGCCGAGACTTATGATTCCGTTGAAGAGCTTACAGATGGCCTCAATAGCACTGTACGGAAGTTCCATTACAATTTTTGTAGTTTTTGGTCGCCGCCCGGAGCTTTTTTTGGTTTTAGCTCCCTAATGACTTTTGGGATTTCGTACGGCCAAAATGAAGATTGCGTAGATTCCATTTCGGAGATGAACAAAAGCATTTGCAGCGGGGTTCGGATGGAAAATGTAAGGCAAATGTATGAATCTGTCTTTGTCGCTGCTGGCCCAGCAACTTGACATGTGCATAAAAGCTAATTAGAGCTGTCAAAAATACGCATCGATCAGCTGTTATCTGGGTGAATTGATTTATATTGTATTGATAAGCTTTTCTCTAGTTGGAGATTAGAGAGAAGCTGTAAGTTAAGCTTTCACATGCAGTTTACAGTCGCGTCCAATTCTGTTGGTGTGGACCGCGTATTTTATTTTAAAGTAAATTGCTCTTCACCCCCACAAGATCAATTAGTACATTAAAATAACTTAACCACTTTATAGTTCAAACTAATAAAGAAACAAAAGAACCAATTGTCATGTCCCAATTGTCAAAAAATTTCCCCGCACAATTTAAATCACAATTAAAACAAGAATAGAAGCTATCTTCGGATTGCCGAACTTTAAATACCCTTGCAGTAAGCAGAAGAAGAAAAATGATCATAGTTGTTCGCTTTGTCGGGTTGTAATGTCCCCATATATCAGACTTTTCAAATTCCCACCAAGATTCGCGCCTAAGTTAGTAGCGATAATAATTATCGAAACTTTATCTGGCAACGTCATCTAAATGACAATTGACCAGCTGGTGAATATTGATCCGGAATTTTGAATTCGGGTCCCTAGCAGCTAGCATCGATCTTTTCTTACGACGATCGTCAAGCTGATAAGTTCAGTCTAATCCCAGCAGAGATAAGACCAAGGAAAAGGCAAATCAAGAAAAAAAAAACTGGAGAGTACCATCACATGTGCTCCCAACTTTAAGCCAGCTTTTATTTCGGCATCATTATTAAAAGGCCACAAGCAAAGTCAATAAACAAGCGACAGTGGATGTGCCGTGTCGGCAATTCAAATATTTAAAAAAAATTTCCAAGATAATTATAATAACAGTTGTGCACGTTTGGGTCACGCGTGTTATTTTTATCTTCCACTACACAGCCAGAAATGGCCAGGTCGATCGATTCTATTAAAGAAGAAAATCTCTGGGTAAATATAAAAAAAAAAAAAAATTCTGTGAAAATAGTGCCCGAAATTAATCAATTAAATTCCCATAGTTCCTCGAGGAAACGAAGCAGAATTTTAAACAATTCCACGCTGACCCAAACGCATACAAAACAGAGTAAAAACCAAAACCATAAAATATATAATCTATAACATCCAATAAAAGTAGGTTCAACTAATGGCGAGTAAAAGTGAAAGCTAGTAAACTTTACTACTTATACAGAATAAAATACCTTAAGTGCTTAAAAAAAAAAAATAATAAAAACAAAAAAATTCAATTAAAGTTAAAAATATTCAACCGGCATGTAAACCGGGTAAAAACAAAAGCATTTGATAGTGATGATTATAGTGATGTGTGTGGGCAGGTGATAAGTAAAGGAAGAGAAGAAAAAGAAACAAAAAAATACAAGTTAGCAAGCCCCATGTAATCGTACACTAAAAGAAAAAAAAAGTTTCGTTGCCCGTGCAAGAATATATTTCATATAAAATTAAAAATTATTAATAATAACAATAAAAACAAAACTAGCTATATA